>LOJH01012577.1:2071-17446 GCA_001685095.1 Ellobius talpinus
GAAGAGAATTATGCTCCTCCCCGACCTATCTTTGTAAGTTCTTAAATATGTACCTGACAACCCCTCTCCCTCTTTAAGAAAATTCCTTTGTAATTAGGGCTTTTGTGTAGGTTTCTTTCCTCCTTGGAATAGTAGAGTATCTTTCAGAAACTACCCTTCTGTTCACCTCCCTGCTATCAATAGCTACCTACCTCTGGAGAGATAACAAAAACTAACCTAGAAGTGTCCAATGGAGGATAGGCTGTTCAAAAGAGGTCAAAGCCTTGACAACTGTCTTATTAGGGCTTGTAGAGGAATGGGTGTGGGCATGTGACTTATAAGGCTGCTTGGGGTTTTCTCGCCTTTGTCCTTCTTCCCCAGTTAGTTGATTATATCCATTCTGCCATTTCTCTTCCTCATGAAAGAATGAAGAACTCCACTGGCTTGTTTCACTTTGTCTTTGGGACCATATTCTTTGCCAGGGTCTGTATTGTTGATGTTTACATTGTTAATTCAGATTTCTGGGACCATTGTTGATAAAAGTGGACGAACTCTTTCTGGCCAGACAGGAGAGGCATTTGTCATCAGCGTGTCTCATTCAGACCCACTGTGGTAAGTGACTCTTTCATTTGGGGCACTTGTACTTTTACTGGGGGCGCATAAAATGGCCTCAGAGAGGTCTTGCTTCTTTGTTTCTACTGTATCATTGCCATGGTGCACTGGATTTCCTCTAGTCTCTGAGACTTTAAGGGCTTCAAGCCTTCTGTAATAAATAGGTCACACTGATATCAGGAGAATTCTTTTACCTTCTAGGAAGTCAAGTGTTTGCCTGTGAGTCTGCTTATAATTTAAGACTGTGCTTGGCTGGATTTTAGGCTATTAACGCTCAGTTGACATTTTCAGAACAGTGATTGCAAGTGTTATGGCAGTGTCCTTCTCAATTTGTGGAACAAGCAGGAGCATTCTGGAGTAAAATAAAGTAGGGATGTAAAAGATCAGGTTTTTATCTTTTAAGAGTGGAGGGGATATATAGAAGTTAGCAGTCATTGAAAAGAGTTAACATGAGAAACTGTTATTTAATGAATGACTGTTATCACAGACTCTTTGTTAACAAAGAGCAGTAGAATCCTGTATTATTCATTTATCATTCATTGAAATCCAGCTATGTGTCCTGGAATACTGGCCAAGTGAAGTAGTTCACATTAAGGAGAAACACCAGGTAAAGGTGCTTGCTGCTAAGCTTGGTGACCTGATTTGATCACCAGGACCCACATGGTAGGAGAAAACCCACACCTGCAAACTGTCCTCTAACTTCCAGATGTACATGCCTCCCTTGTATTTCCTCTCCCCAAATACAAATGGAGAAACAGATGGTGCTGTACAGAAACAAATGGAGAAACAGATGGTGCTGTACAGAAACAATGAAGAAAATCTGGCTGTATGTAGTGGTAGGTCCTTGTAGGATTCAGAGATGGCTCTTTAAACATGGTAACATCTGAACTATTGACTTGAGCGAGTTTGCTAAGTAGATAGGCAGGGTACATGGATGTGTCAGAGTGACTTAATGTCAGTACGAGAACTGGATAGTTGATAAGGAATGTCCATATGTGATATTTCATTTGAGCTTTATTAGAGCCCTAAGAATTGAGTGGGCATTACTTATTTCTTGTAGTTGAAGACTGATTGACTGGGTAATGTCAACTATGGAAAAGAAAATTAGCATTGGAACTAAGTTTGGAAAACATTCAAACAACCTTACTAGTTGATAACACAATGTTTTACAGTGTTATTTTCAATATGCTGAATCCATATGACAGTAGCTGTCTTGGTTACTTTTCTCTTGCTGTGATAAAACACCATGACCAAGACAATTTATAAAAAAAGCATTTAATTTAGGGCTTATAGTTTCAGAGGATTAGAGTTCCTGACCATCATGGTAGAGATCGTGGCAGTAGACAGGCGTGGTGCTGGAGCAGTAGCTGAGAGCTCCCATCTTGAGACCGAACCACTAGGCAGAGAATGATGAAAGTCTTAAGAAACCTTGAAGTCTTCCTCCTGTGACATTCCTCTTCAAATGAGGCCAGACCTCCTATACTTTCCCAGTTTCACCAACTGAAACATGTGTACCTCTGAGGGCCGTTCTTACCCATAACACCCTAGTGACCTACGATGAAAGTTACCAAATGTACTGGTAAAATGTCTAAATGGAAAGGTCTGTTCAGTTGTAAGTTAACCATGCATGGGACCTTGTAGCCCCCTTTTTATGTGTTTGTTTTTGAGTCAGCATCTCCTGAAGCTCAGACTGGTCTCACATTTGCTGTGGCATTGTGGAGGCCTCCTGCCTCTGCCTCCCGAGTGCTGGGATTACAGACATCTACCATCATGCCTGGACCTGGATTTAGCAGTTTTAAGGGAGATGTGAGGATCGGTTGAAAATCAGTGATCAGAGAATCGTGTTTGCTTTAGATCAGGTACACAACAACAACAACAACAACAACAACAAGCAGAAAGCAGAGTTTTCTATACTCCCTCCCTGCCCACACTTCACCAGTTTTCCCTGTTAACATCTTGCCTTGGTATGGTAGGGTATTAATACATTATTAACTGAATACTAATCTACGTTAGAGCTCTCTTTTGTACATTCTGTGGATCTTTGCAAATATGCAGTGACACATATCTGCTATTTTAAGATCATACAGAATAGTTTTATTCACCAAAAATCCTAGATTTCTATACATATTCATCTCTTTATTATAACTTTCATGCATAAATATTTTGAATGAAAGATGATTCTGAAATCTGCTTACTGTTTTTTTCAGCATTGGATTAAATTGTGCTCTGGGTGCAGCTGAAATGAGGCCTTTCATTGAAACAATTGGAAAATGTACAACAGCCTATGTCCTCTGTTACCCAAATGCAGGTGTGTTTATAAGGGGGCGTTGCATGCGAAGAACTCGATATATTCAAGTCATGGTAATTGGAATAACTTCTTAATTTGGAGAATTTATGATGTAGGTGTGTGTGTATACATATAGTGGAGGGAGGGAGAGAGAAGGGAGGCTCAAGTATGTCTGCTTTTTTAAGACTCAACATGAATTTTGCCAAAAACAAAACAAAACAAAACATTGAGTATTTGGCTTTATACTAGTGCTTCCCCTTAAGCTTGAAAGAACAGTTTTGCTCAGCAGAACAGTTTTAATTAGGGTGTATCTTCAGGAAATTAGCCTAGCTTTGTCACTAATAAGGGTTTTGCCGTGTGAATAGAGCCAGAGCGATGCCAAAATAAGAGGGATCCTTTCCCCATTTCATTTGTTAGCAGAAAAGCATTGTGGGTAGTTATATTTTAAAAGCTAAGATTTCTAGTTGATGGCACCTAAAAATTTCAGACATATGTAGATCTCAAACTTCCCAGGAAATGTTGATAATGTGGTTGGGTCTGGCCAGGTTTCCCAGGGGATACTTTGTGTACTATTCAGCTAATTAGGGCTAAAAATTATTTTCTGCATATTCTTATCCAAATGTATACATAAAAAATTAAATTTATTAGTATGAGTGAAAATGACCTATATATGTGGGTGCAATTACATGTGTGTCATGGTGTGCATATGGATGTCAAAGGATAACTTTTAGGAATTGATTCTCTCTTTCCACTGTGGGTTTTAAGACTTGAACTCAGGGTGTCAGGCTTGGGCAGCAGATGCTTTTATTTGCTGAGACATCTCACCAGCCTCAAGTGTATACATTTAAAAATGCATAAAAATGGTCTGGACAGATGGTTCAGTGGTTGAGAATACTTGTTCTTGCCAAAGACCTGGGTTTAATATCCAGCACCCACATGTAGGTTCACAGCCATCCATAACTCCAGTTCCACGGACTCTGACACCCTCTTCTGACCCCTGTCGGCATCAGGCCACATAAATTTAAGCAAAATACACATATACATAAATACATCTTTAAAAATGCATAATTGATTTTATTTTCATTTGGTAATTAGGGGCAGGGCATGAATCCGGTAGGAAACTAGATAATCAAAGGATAAGGTATCAGGTTATACTAAAGAGAGATAAACATTTACTTTAGAAACAAAAATGTCACAAGCTCTAGGTAAAAGATATACATGGTAAATAGTTCAGATACTATGAAACCTTTTATGCTATCTGAAATGCAGTAGAAGTATTTAACTAATTTACAGAAGGCTGGTATTTCTTGTTTTTGGTTGCATTGCATGTCAGATGTTCATTAGTTCAAAGGCTGTGGGATTGCGTACAGGGTATCTTCCGCACAAGCAGTTTTGTAAGACAAGTGAGCTTATCTTATAGTAAGGGACTCGGAGGTAGAGACTGGAGCACTCTGTTCCAGATGGGAGTGAATATGTAAAAGAAAAGTGAATGTTCTTCAAATTTTGTTCTTGTTATGCTATCTGTTCTGTAAATACTGTATTATTATTCATTTTGTAAGCAGTTATAATTTGCATGTCAATAGAGAATTGTAAACATTTTAAAACACTTAGGTATTTGTTAAGATACTTTTGAATAATGGTTGAAATGTCCTTTCTCAGGTCTTCCCAATACTTTTGGTGACTATGATGAAACACCATCCATGATGGCCAATCACCTAAAGGTCAGTGATCATTTCAGTTTTGAAAATATAGATATAGTGTTATTTTAATTAATTAATGATGCCTCTATTTCCCTTTAGTTTTTGAATTTTCAGGTCTTGGCTCACTGATGCTTTCTCTTAGACTGTTTCTGAGTCAGTTCATATAATTTCACTATCTTTTTTGTTTGTTCCATCGAGGGTTTTGCTACAGCCCAGACTGCTTTTGAGCTCATGATTCTCCTGCCTCAGTCTCCTTTTCAATTATCTTAAGTAGATAGTCTTGGTGCTCTGCTTTCTCAGCCTCTTTATTTATTTCTTTTCACTCACTAGACTCTGGTTATTCCAGACCCTGCTGATCAGTATGGTGCCTTACATGTGTGTTTGATGAAATGCTTGAAACATGGCTAATGTGACAGAGGGCATTCATTTTTTTATTTAAAAAAAATTAAATTGAAAAACTGATACTCATATGTCATTTGAAAATATGTTATCCATTTCATATTCATTGTGGTCATATGGGTAAAAATCAATTTCTTTTCATCAGAAAGGCAAATAAAATCGCTTCTGTGTTTTAGATAACATAAAAGGTTTCATAGTATCTGTACTATGTCCTATGTGTATCTTTTACCTAGGACTTGTGACAGTTTTTAATTTAAAGTACAAGTAAATGTGTTTATCTCTCTTTAGTATCATCTCAGTTATTCACTCTTATGCTGAGTTTGTTTTGGTAAATTTCGAATTCAGATGAATTCACTTTCCCTAAGTACAGGACTTTGCTATGGATGGCTTGGTGAATATAGTTGGTGGCTGCTGTGGTTCAACACCTGATCATATCAGGTAATGGTTACCTCTTTTTTCCTGCTTTAAAATTTGTTTGGTTTTATTTGTTGATAATTCTTAATGATATTTTTATTATTTTTTTGAGAATTTTATACATGTACATAATTATTTTGATCATATTTACTCCCTAGTTCTTCTCTTTATTTGCCTTTAAGGCAGGGTCTGTCTTGCTGTGTAGCTCATACTGGCCTGGTACTTGATATGTGTAGGTAGCTCGGGCTGGCCTTGAACCTGTGGCAATCTTCTTGATTTAGCTTCCCAAATCTGGGATTATAGCATATACCATCATGTCTGGCCTTTTATTTTTTTGTGTGTGTCTGTGTATGTGTTTGTTTTCAAGTGCCTACAAAGGTAGGCATTAGAATGGATATTGGATTTCTTGGAGCTGGAGTTGCAGGTATTTGTGAACTACCCAATTTTGTGGGTGCTGGCATTTGAGGCATTTTGATAGCCCTGTTTGCCCTCTTCTGTTCTATTCTCTTCTCAAGACAAGGTCTCATTGTGTAGCTCTGACTGGCTTAGAAGACCCTGTTGTATAGCCCAAGCTGGCCTTAAACTCTTGGCACCACCTGTCTCAGCTTCCTGAGTATTGAGAATGTAGGTGTGAGCCACTTTGTCCAACCTAATATTTCCTGTGCTTATCAGCTCAGTTGTTCTACCCACAAGTTTGTATGTTGAAGTCTTAACCCTTGGTACTTGGAATGTGACTGTGTGTGGAGGAAGTTGAAGGAACAAGTGGATCTGCCCATAATCCTGCACAGTCACTGTCCGTGCAAGAACAAGATACAAGTGAACAGGTGAAAGAAGGTCATGTAAAGACACAAGACATCAGCAGTCTGCAGGCCGCAGGGAGAGAGAGGCCTTAGAAGAAGCATCATCAGCACCTCAGTCACAGACTGTCTGTCGGATGTGAGAGTCAGTTTGTTTGTGTATGCCACATTTCTATGGCAGTGATAGTGCTTCATATTATGAAAAATACAAGCAAAAGTAGCTGTATATAAAGAAACACTCTAAAAATTAAAGTAGTACAGAAAAATTACAGTGAGCTGTCATGTACCTATGAGATACCATAATTTTCAATTTTGACATTGTTATTTTGTCTGACATTCAACTTCTTCCCCTGGAATATTGTAAACTCCATATAAGACTCTACCCAGATATTTCCAGGTGGATAAGTTGAATGCTCACAGAAGGACAACTAAGTGTTCTTGTGTGCAGCACATGCCTCCATTAGGTTCTCTCCTACAGAGACAGTACCTAGCATCTTGAGGCCTAGAGGAATATCCTCCTTGGTCCTGTGTGTCATTGCTTACTCATGCTTTCAAGGGCCAGTGTGAAGGAAGGAGTGAAAAATGACAGTGCTGGTTATGGATATATTTGTTCTTGTCATTTGTGGCTCTCAGATTAGGATTCAGTCAGGATGTAGTTTAGGACTCTTGGCCATTTTCCATAGAGTCAACAGTGATTGTGTTTTCAGCCAGCCCTTACTGTTCTGTGTATGTGCACATAATTATTTCTTTAGCTGAGTTACCCAGTACGTTTTTTTTTAAACTACTTTTCTTGACTTCTCTGACAGAAGTCTTGGCTGGAACTTCCTGTGTGGACTAGGCTTGCCTGAAACTCACAGAAGTCTGCCTGCTTCTGCCTTCTGAGTGCTGGGCTTAAAGGTGTGCACCTTCACACCTGGCTTGTATGATATACTCTAAATAACTATAACGTTACTATATATTTACCTTTTTGGTGCTGTTAATTGAACCCAAGGTTTGTATATACTCAGCATCTACCCTAGTGCAGTACACCCACATCCCTATTTTTTTAATATATCCTTTATGTTATATCTTCATCAGTAGTTGAAGTATCTTATCTTTGGATCATAGACTGACTTTTTTTTTTTTGGTTCACTTCCTCTTTAAAAAGAGGTTGTTATAACTTGTGGATTTGTATGTTGATATCTATAGCTTTTACTTAGTCATCCACATACTAATTTGGGGACAGGGAGTGAGCAGAGCCTATAGGGCCTGATAAGTCAATAGAGAAAGCTACATTTCTGTGGCTTATCAAGCAGAAATTGACAATGTTAAAGAGACTGTGGGTAACTTGAAACACATTTTGAGGAGAATGTTTTGAAGAGTCCAAACTCTATTTCTCTGTTCCTTCCTTGTGTGCACAGGACTGACCTCTCTCCATTGCCAGCAACCCATCAAACTCCCCAAGCGCACATTTACTGTTACTTCTTAGAGCTCCAACTTCTTTTTGAAGTTGCTCAACTGTTGGTTCGGTAGCGGGGATGTGTTTTGTGTGTGGGCTGGGGGGAGGAAAAGGGTTTTGGTTTGCAGTTTGTGTTTGTGCAGACCTCACACAGCAGCTCCAGCTCGTGTCTGTTATGGTAGAAGCAGCACAGCCAGCACTGCTGACCTTTCTCTTGCTGAGGAAGTGAAGGATGTAACTGCTGCTGTACATTTAAGTAGGCATGTCATTGTGCGCATGGGTGTATTGATGCAGGCTTAATTTTATAGCTGGAAATTATTTTAATTAAGTACATGTTACTCTGAATTAATGAATACAGTGTTTTCTCTTTTAACTTAGGGAAATCGCTGAAGCTGTGAAAAATTGTAAGCCTAGAGTTCCACCAGCTAGTGTTTTTGAAGGACATATGTTACTATCTGGTAAGTCATGAAGATGTAGTTTTTAAAAAAACCATTTATAGGATCTATTTAATGTGTATATATCTAAGTGATTATTTATGCCAGGAAACTTATTAGGTTAAAGAAGAGTGGCTATTTCCCTTGGCACTTAGGTAAATTTTACTAAAGAACTCCGTTTTTCTAGGATGGGTAGAGAGATTAATTCCAGGGTAAAAAGGAATGAAGAGCAGGTGATACACTTTTGCTGATATACTTCCCTTGTTTACAGTGAGAGTCTGTGGGCTTGTCTTTGCTGCACAGAGACAGCACAGCCTTGTCATTGCCCAAGTTTTAATACTCAGTTGATAGGAAGTATTGAAAATTCCGAATGGTTAAGGCCTAATGCTTTGTAATGGCAGTGTAACAAATATTGCTAGAATCTTGTATTTGCCGTTTGTTTGGGACTTTCTTCTTTTTCTTTTTGTCTCTCTATGCAGCCGTGGCAGTCCTGGAACTCATTTTATAGACCAGGCTGGCCTCATAGATCCACCTGCCTCTGCCTCCTGACTATTGTGCCTCATCATGCCTGGATTTTTTTATTTTATTTTATTTTCCTGAAATGTTGGTGTATAAAGACAGGTCTCACTGTATAGCCAAAGGCCACCTCAAACTAACAGTCCTCCTGTCTTCTCTTTCTGAGTGCTAGAATTACAAGTATGTGCTACCATGTCCAATCTGAAAAACACTTTGTTAACCTGTGTATAAATAAGAGAAGTACTGCTTCTGTATCTGATGAGTCATTCCTGCTAGATCAGAAGCGCTTTGTAGAATGCCATTAGATCACACAAGCACCCTCAGCATTTAGTGGTTGTCATTCCTATTTACCTAGTACACAACCTCCAGATTGTGTGAAAGGTCAGGGGCACAAGGCTCCTTAGCAATGAGAAAAGTTAGAAACTGAAAATGTAGAAAGTTATTGTTTCCTGAGTTCGTGAACTAATGGCCATTATAATCTTCCTCTTGGTCATACTAGCTTCTTCATGTAATGCTTTGGCAAAGGACTCAAAGGCCATTTCTTTTTAATGAAGCTCTATTAGCTGATGCTAATTTTGTGTAGTTCATTTTTATGATAATTAAGGCAGAGACTATCGCTGATTTGTAAGCTGAAAGATTGTGTGATTGTCTCAGGTTGTGTGATCACATAAGTGATGAACCCAAGGCCTTCGTCTCTAGAACCTGCCTGTGACTATTCAGGGAGACTGCTTTCTATAATACTTTAAAAACAAATGCAGTTTGACAACCTTTTCTACAGTCATTTCACAATCTTTTGCTTTTTGTCTGAGTATAATGCATCTACATGTATTATCTGTTAGACTTGCCTCTGAATTAGCCCGTGCCAGGGAAGATGGTGCTACTCCTTAGTAAATAAGGCAATAATATGCCAAAGCCCAGTGGTTTGCCTTGGGTGCCTCATGGTAGAAGACCTACCACAGTGGCTCCTGGATCTCCATCTGGGTCCTCCCTCACCATTCAGTTTGGCAGTGTTAGTTTCAGGTTCATGGTCTTTCAGTGAAAGATATGGAGTGCTCTCCCACATTCACTGTTGACTGGATCTTCCACATATGCTGTTGTGGCCTTCTACATGCAGTGTTCATGTGACCGTCCACATGCTCTGTTGATGGGACCTTGCACATGCAATGTTGATGGGACCGTCCACATGCTCTGTTGATGGGCCCTTCCACATGCAGTGTTCATTTGACTGTCCACATACTCTGTTGATGGGACCTTCCACATGCAGTGTTCATGTGACCGACCGTCCACGTACTCTGTTGATGGGCCCTTCCACATGCAGTGTTCATGTGACCGTCCACATACTCTGTTGATGGGACCTTCTACATTCACTGTTGATATGACCTTCCATGTTCACTGTTGATGGGACTTTCCACCTACTTTATTGATGAGGTCTTTCCACATGCAATGTTAATGGGACCTTCTACATGCAATGTTGATGGGACCTTTTATGTTCACTGTTAATGGGACCTTCTACGTGCAATGTTGATGGGACCTTCCACATACTCTATTGATGGGGTGAAGAGATTTGTTCCATGCGGCTGCAAGCTGATTTCTGATAGAACAGCAATGGAGCAAAAAAAGAAAAAGAATTCTTTTGAGGTAGAATTTTGCAGCATAATATACACATTGACCTCAAAGTCCTACAAGTTACAGAGTGCTGGAATTACAGCTATGCATCACCATGCCTGATTCAATAATCTTTTTTTTCCCAAGATAGGTTTCTCTGTGTAACTCTGGCTGTTCGAGAACTTGCTTTGTAGACCAGGCTGACCTTGAACTAACAGAGATCTGCCTGCTCCTGCCTCCCAAGTGCTTAAATTAAAGGTGTGCACTACCACTACCTGGCCAACAATCCTTTTTTGTTGTGGTTATTGTTCTTACAATATTTTTTATTTTTTGAGAATTTCATACAATCTTTTTTTTAACATATTTACACATACCCTACCTCTTCCAGTAACTACCCTTTTTATTCTGCTATCCCTTCCTATCCAGATTTTAGTTTTCTCCGTCTAAGTTAGGGTTTCAAATGATACGAAGAGAAACTATGACCATGGCAACTCTCATAAAGGAAAATATTTGATTGGGTGGCTTACAGTTTAGAGATTTACTCCATTATCATCATGGTGAGACATGACAGTGTATAGGTAGACATGGTCCTATAGAGGGAGCTGAGTATTCTGTATCTTGATCCACAGACAATAGGAATTGAACTGAGACAATCTGCATATGTTGAGCATAGGAGACCACAAAGCTTGCCCCCATAGTGAGTGACACACTTCTTTCAACAAGGCCACACCTACTCTAACAAAGTCACACCTCCTAATAGTACCACTCCCAGTGAGCTTATAGGAGCCAATTACATTCAAACCACCACACTCTACAACCTTCCAAGCCTAGTTGGTGTTGCCCATGTAGTTTTGACTCTTCTAATTTTAGTCTGTTTTTTGAGATAGGATATCTCTGTGCAGTCCTGGAACTTACTCTGTAGATCAGGTTGGCCTTGAACTCACAGAAATCTGCTTGCCTCTGCCTCCCAAGTGCTTGGATTAAAGGTGTGTGCCACCATTGCCTGGCTGCACATGGGGTTTTGAAAAGAAAATGACACACATTCTATTTACCTTTCCTTCCTTATCTCCTTGTTTCCCTGTCTCCCAGCAGCTGTCGGATGCCAATAACGTCTCAGTTCATGGTGGGGTCTTGTGCCTACTTCTCCATCTAGTTCTGAATGGGACATAACATGCCCCTCAGAAGTTGTGGGTAGCATCAAGAGGCAGGATTTTCCAGACAACACAGAATAGTTGCATATATGACTCACAGCAACTGGAACAGCATACACAAGGCCTACTCAAGTTCAATCCTCCTTTGAAGTTTTCTTCATGACTTTTGCCCTAGAGCCTTAGTTAAATAAGAATGATGGTGGCTTTTTCTTTTCAGAGACCGTGTGGTTCAGCCACTGTGTATTTACAGCACAGAGTTCTGATGTGTTTCTTCTCTTGGGAGATCTGGTTGCAACAAGTAGCCTTTCATTGTTCAAAAAAGGAAAGATTGTGATCCTGTTTCCCTGTCATCTCCTGTCCTATCTGCTCAGATGGGCTTAACATTCTTGCTGAAAATACTTTGTTTCATGTCATCCATGTACATTTTCAAGAACTTTTCAAAATGCTTTTCTTTTTAAGGTCTAGAGCCCTTCAGGATTGGACCATACACCAACTTTGTTAACATTGGAGAGCGCTGTAACGTGGCAGGATCCAAGAAGTTTGCTAAACTCATCATGGCAGGGAACTATGATGTGAGCATCTTCATGAGGCCCCTGGGGCATTGCCCTGCCTCTGGGTAGACTGTATGTCAGCAGAGTGTGTTTGTTCTGTCTGGTGATATTGCAGAGTTGCTAGGATGTATGTGAGGGTGCTGATGGCAGCTGGCGGTAGGTGGGGCTGTGGGGGTGATGACTTTTTGAAGATTTGAAGCTGCTGTTGTTACTAATCAGAAAGCTTTACATTTGGGGCATGGGGTGAGATGACTGGGAGGGATCCAGCTTCTTATCCATTGTTCAGTAAGTTTGGATATTTGGGAATACTCTCTATTTTGGCCTCTCAAAAACCTTTCTCTGGAGGAGGAAAGCCGGGGAAGTCCCATTGTTTTAAATTACATATTATGCATATGACTGTTTTGCTTACATGAATGTATGTGTACCACATATATGCCTGGAACCCAGGAAGACCAGAAGGACATTGGATCCCTAGGAGATGGAGTTACAGATGGTTGTGAAATTCCACGTGGGTGCTGGGAACTGAACCAGGTCCTCTACAAGAGCAACAAGTATTTATTGATTTATTTTCAAGACAGGGTTTCTCTGTGCAGCCCCGACTGTTCTGGAATTCACTCTTTACACCAGGCTGGCCTCAAACTCACAGAGATCCTTCTGCTTCTGCCTCCCAAGTGCTGGGATTAACAGTATGTGCCACTGTTACCTGGCAGCGAAGTATTTTTAATTACTGAGTCATCTCTGCTCCTCCCAAAGAGAATTCTTACTCCTCTGACCACATCAGATGCTTGCTGTGGAAGATACTGTTAGTCTGTTAATAGGTCAGAACAAAATCAAAGGTCCTTGCCTTGAGAAGTCTGCATTTTTGCTGTGTAATACTGTAGTTGAGTCAGATTTAATCCATGCAGAGCATGGCTAAGATATCCAGATAGGTTTTTCTTTTCTACAAGTATGAAATAAAAATGAAAGAAGTTGATTTGAGGTCTTGGGTTTTTTTTTCTTCTTCTGTGAGTTAATTTCTTTTTTTCTTTTTTGTCCGGCGGTGGTGGTACACGCCTTTAGTTCCAGCACTGGAGAGGCAGAGGCAGCCGGACCCCTTTGAGTTCGAGTCCAACCTGATCTATAAAGCTAGTTTCAGGACAGCTAGGGCTACACGGAGAAGGCCTGTCTCAAAAAAAAATTTTTTTTCTTTTTTAAACTGGGGCATAGTGGGTACATGTCTTTAATCCCAGTATATGAAATGCAGAGGCAGGAAGATTTCTATGAGCTCAGGCTGGCATGGTCTACATAGTAAGAGCTTATCTTAAAATTTTTAAAAAATTATTCTGTCTCTGTGTATGTGAATATGCTTGTATGTGTTTATACACATATGTGAATATTCATGTGCATGAATTCACTGCATAATATGGAGGTTAAGGGACAGCTTGTAAGAGCTGATTCTCTCCTTCCACATTTATTTCTTGGGACTCAGACTCATGTTGTCAGGTTTGATATCAAGCACCTTAACCAGATGAGCCAGCCATCTCATTGTCCTTTGAGTTTTTGTGATTTGTTTTTTTAATTTCAGAATCTGAATAGATTTAAGTTTTTGTTTTAATTTCATTTTACATTCCAACTACAGTTCTCCTTCCCTCCCACCCCTCCCAAAGGGTAAGACCTCCCATGGGAAGTCAACAAAACCTGGCACATTAAGTTGAGGCAGGACCAAGCCCCTCCCTCCTGCATCAAGATGAGGCATAGCATCCCACCATAGGGAATGGGCTCCACAAAGCTAGGTCATGCACCAGGGATAGATCCTGGTGCCACTGCTAGGGGCCCTGTAGATAAACCAGGCTACATGACTCTCTCCCACATATGGAGGGCCTAGTTCAGTCCCATGCAGGCTCCACAGCTGTCGGTCAAGAGTTCTTGAGTTCCCACAAGCTTGGTTCAGCTGTCTGTAGGTTTAAAGGATTTTAAAATATGCTTATTTTATTTGTATGTGTATTGTGAGTTTATTTATGTGTGTGTGTGTGTGTGTAATCTAGAAAAGGGCACTGAATTCCTTAGAGCTGGAGTTAGACACATTCTGTGGGAAACCTGACTTGTTAGATGTGTGCTGAGATCAGAACTCAGGTCCTCATGATTGTGTATTATGTGTCCTTACCCTTTGGGCCAACTTTCTAGCCTAATAGATTTAGGTGCCCTACCCCTCAAGACAGGGTCTTACTGTGTAGCTCTGCCTACCCTGGAACTCTATATGTAGACCAGGCTGGCCTTGAGCTCACAGTGATCAGCCTGCCTCTACCTCCTAAGTGTCAGGATTAAAGGTATGGGACACTATACCCAACTAGATTTAGTTTTTAGCCTTGCAGAAACAACCCATTTATGTATCTTGGAATTGCTAACCACTGTTTCCCTGCATCCCCGTTGTCTTTTTTAGTGCAGGTGTTGGTTGCCTGCTGCTCTTCCCTTTCGTCCTGTTGCTGTTAGTGCTGCCGTTTACTTTTATCATGCTTGTCCTCCAGATTTGAAAGTACTTTTTGTGAATAGGGAGCAGGATGCAGTTCAACTTCTTGAGGTTATCATTCTGTCCTTGCCACCTTCTGTAGCTTACTGTCTTGATTTACCCTCTGAGCATTCTGGAAGGTTGCTCTGCCATCATGCCTTGGCTCTTGCTTGTACCTTCTGAAGTGCTTGTGACCCTTAATAGTCAGATAGTGTTTTTCAGTTGGCAGAGGAGATACAGTTTTTTTTCCTTCTTCTGCCTATTCTCTGGCGATCTGTTTTAGCTTTGATGGCCTTCTTAATGAGAGCAGAGATTGCTTTAGGAGGAAGTACACAGGTAGACAATACTAAGGTTTTCTTTTGTGCCCTGTCACTGTGCTAAGCACATTGTATCGTCACTAAACTTGCACAGTTCCATGAAGTCAGACTGCTTCTTTTCACCATTCTACAGATGTGGCAATGAAGATTTGAGGAGGTTAAAATTATTAGTCTGCTTTTTACATAGAATTGGTAAAAGAAAGTCTTGAAACCCATGTACTTAACTTTCTTGTGGTCTCTGCCTAGGGGAACCTGTAGGGAGATACAGTTGAAGTGGGCCTGGGGAGTGCAGAATGGGTGGATGGTTCCTTCATAGAATCTAGGTTTCCCTGACTTTAGTGAACTTCAGGGCCCTGTGGTTTGAAGGGGAGGGCACTGATAGAACAATGTTAGGTCTGATATTTTGCTCTTGAAGGAATGATGCCATGACCTTGAGTTAGTTTGGGAGCATTCTGTCTTCAAGTACTTGTTTCATGACTGATGAAATAGGTCATATATTGGCATCTGCATCTCCCAGGTCTTTGGAACCTCTGTTGATAACTTGTCTCCTCTTTGCTTCCTCCAATCTATTCCTCCATTGGTGGGATGAAGACTTTGCCTCTCAGGATACAACACCTCTTTTAAAGTTGGTCAGCTTTGGGCTGGAGAGATGGTTCAGTGGTTAAGAGCATTGCCTGCTCTTCCAAAGGT
>LOJH01012578.1:6442-16516 GCA_001685095.1 Ellobius talpinus
GAGAGAGAGAGAGAGAGAGAGAGAGAGTAGAGGGGAACCCTGTGGCTGTCCATGAACCCTCACAATGGCTCTGGAAAGTTGAACTCTATGGAGAATTAATACTCCAGACAGCCCAGGGCCATGACCATGGAGGGGCCCTTCATAGCTGGGGATCTAGTCCCCTTCTCTAGCCCTGCTCTCCTGCCTTGAGGATGCTCCTCGGTGTTAGGGCCTGGTGTGTGGCAAGGCAGGAGTCGATATTTCCCATTTTGGTGTCCAGTGTCTAGACCCATGTGGAGATATCAACCCTTCTCATTTCTAACTGGCAACATTCAAAGCTCACTTGGCTCCCATTTCTTCCAGAAAGGCTGTTGAGGGCTTTAAGTAACCGAACTGTAATGTAGAGGTCAGGGCTGGCTCGGACTGGGCAGTTGACAGGCAGCCCTATGGTTGGAGCTGGGTGGAATGATGCCTCTGTTTGCCGTGGGGCATGAGGAAGGCATCTTGGATTTAGGCTGTAGGTGCCCTTGTGCTAGCCCTTAGCATGGGGAGTGGTACTCCCTACTCCCTGGGCATGTGTTTAGAGAGGAGGAACCACATTCTCTTGGTGTCTGATAGCCACAGGGAGGCCGATGTCCTGGGAAAAAAAGCAGGAGGATCCAGGGGGCCCAGGCTTTGGGTGTTGTGAGGTGGCCTGGTCTGCCAGGGGCATGGAGGAGGGAAATTAACTCCGGGTGGACTGCATAGCCAGTCCAGGAGAGACTAGCTAGAGGCAGGGTGACAGATACCACAAGGAGTGACCCCCCAAGAGCCTTGTCTCTGAAAGGTCTGATGATAACAAAAGCCCCCAACCACTGCCTCTGGTCTGGCTTCTCTTGCCTGGCCAGCACTCTAATCCTGGGCAAGAACTCTTGACCTCCATGCTGTATCTTGAACAGGGTGCTGGCTCACTGGTCCAACGGTGTCTCTTGAATGGGGACCTGCAGTGGTCTCTACTGTCTTCACCTTTCTCTCTCTTTCTCTCTTTGCTTGCTGCTGGTAGCTGGACCCTGAGGCCACCTCTCCTGCCCACAGCCAGGTAGGGTGCTCCTGCCCCACCCAGGAGCCCTCTGCTTTCTCCGGTGACAACCCACCACCCCCACCTTACACCTGGGCTGGCGTCTGTGCTCGGGCCTCCTGCTGGAGTGTAAGGCCTCTTTCCCTCCAGGTTCCCACTCTGTAGTAGGGGACCCAGGGGAGCTGAGATGGTGCAGCTGTGGCCCTTGGGAAGCATCATGGCCCCAGCTTTGCCACATGTGATTCTCAGCCACTGAAGCCCAGATCACTCTGGGTAGGAAAAACCCAAAAGACCCTTCTTCCTTCCCTCAGCCCCAGCCTGAAGATGAGATAGCTGGTCTCTGTCTCCACCTCATGGTCATTGTGAGAAACTTGTTCTCAGATGATCCCTTTGATGTCACTCTAACACTTAGCCGTAGAACATGTCACTCAAGACAAGTTTCAGCTGGTTCACGTGATCTGTAAAAAGCAAGACCCTGGCAATATTTTTTGAGACAGAGAATCTCTCTATGTAGTTCTGGCTGTTTTAGAGCTACCTAAGTAGACCAGGCTGGCCTTGAACTCAGAGATCCGCCTGCCTCTGCCTCCTGAGTGCTGGGATCAAGGGCATGTGCCAGCACTACCAAATCAGTCCTCCAAATATTAAAAGATAAAAACCAAATATTTTAATTTTTCACTTTGACAGATGAAAACATTGACCACTTTGTTATGATTAGCCTTTTGATTTCCTCCCTGTCAAATCTAAAAATGTGCCGAAGACTATTCAATACTCCGCTTATATGTTCTTGCCATTTTCTGATCCCTCACCCAGGGTTCAGTATCACAGAGCGGTGTCTCTGCCTCAGTTTTGGGTCTCATGAGAAAGGGACACACCTAGGGTAAGAATCTGGAGTGGGGGTTGCCGTCTGGGGAGAGTGTTGCAGCCAGTGCAAGCCTGAGAGCTGGTCTTCTGGGGTGGCCAGCCTCCCTCAAGATGTCATCACATTGCTGACATTTTCCCACATGCTGCCGTGGGGCATAATAACCATGGTAGCTAAGTCTCCTGTTGTCCCGGTTCCTCTGGGGCCACAGCTTCCTAGCTTGAGTGTTCTTATTTGAGGGCGTCAGATCTGCTAGCCCTGCTCTGACAATACTTAGAAATACTTATTTTGTTTGGTCATCTCTGGGGACCTCGGGGGTGTCCCAGCCCTTTCAAACCCTTCCTATGCTCCCTGTGTTTGACAAGTCAGCGCTGTCCAAGTAGAGGAGAAGGGCAATATCGCCTTGCCCACATAGAGCATCTTCAGGTTAGAGCCCAGGGCTTCTTGTCATTCCACAAGACAGAATCCTAGGATGCAGGAAATGGTTCTTCCCAGTCTAGGGGAAGAGGCCTTTCTTTTGGTACAAAAGAACTCATGACTGTGGCCCAGAGTTCAGGGCTGGAGTCAGGGTGCAGATCTCAGTCTCCCAGGGAGGAGATATAGCAGCTGGAGGTGGAGCCTGGTGACTTGCTTTGCTGGGGCCAGTCTCTTGGCCAGTGCTCCTGTGTCCCTGGCCTTCAAAGTTGGTATAAATCCCAATCTCACTGTTTTTGTCCTCCACACTCCTGGCTTTCTTTCTTCCCTCCTTTCCTGATCTCTCTCCCCTCTCTCCCGTGTCCTCCGTTTCCCACCAACTTTCCCACTTGCCCGTAGCTCCTCCCTTGTCTCTTCATTCCCACTGTCCTTGTCTCTCTACATTCCAATACAATGTCTGTGTATTTCTCCCATCCCTCTGACAGGCCAAGACGGAAGAGCAGATTGCAGCCGAAGAGGCCTGGTATGAGACGGAGAAGGTGTGGCTGGTCCATAGGGATGGCTTCTCCTTGGGTGAGTCTCTGCCGGCTGGAATGGATGCAGGGCTTGGCTTAGGGCTGGTACGGAAAATGCCTCTACTTCTGGTAAGGGCTGGAGTGAGCAAGGAGGGTCTGGTGAGCCAGTGGGGAAGAAGGCAGGACCAAGAAGGCCTAAGGAGAATAGTTGAATTTCCTAGACCCAAGTTCAGCTATCCCTGCTCTGCAGCCAGCCATCTCAAGTCGGAGGAGCTCAGCCTACCTGAGGGGAAGGTGCGCGTGAAGCTAGACCATGATGGAGCTGTCCTGGATGTGGAGGAAGATGACATAGAGAAGGTTGGAAGGAGGCTGCTGGCAAGGGAGGACACAGACAGGGCAAGCCTGTCCCCTGTGATGGAGATGGGATCTGCATCTTCCTTGTCTTTCTTCCCAGGCTAATGCTCCCTCATGTGACCGCCTAGAAGATCTAGCCTCACTGGTGTATCTCAACGAGTCTAGTGTCCTGCACACATTGCGCCAGCGCTATGGGGCTAGCCTGCTACACACCTATGCTGGCCCTAGCTTGCTTGTCCTCAGCCCCCGAGGTGCCCCTGCTGTGTATTCAGAGAAGGTGTGCCTTCCTATGGACCCACCCACCCGCACCCTCCCTTTTCTGGTTTTCTACTCTTCCAGTGTCCACTGGGTTCCTACCCACTCTCATAGTTGACCTTGGGAAGAGGGTGGGGACAGAAGGCTATCCTGCCATCTTTAATAGAGTTGCATTTCCATGCATTTCCATGCATGACCTTGCCTTCAAAATACCTGGGCATCTGTGGAGTGGTGGCACAGAAATGTGCAAGTCCTAGAGGTGAGATGAGGTGGGCCCAGCTCTAAAAACCTCCCCTCACTCTGTGCCTGTCCTGCTCAAGGTGATGCACATGTTCAAGGGGTGTCGGCGGGAGGACATGGCACCCCACATCTACGCTGTGGCCCAAACTGCATATCGGGCAATGCTGATGAACCGCCAGGACCAGTCCATTGTCCTTCTGGGTAGTAGTGGCAGTGGCAAGACTACCAGCTTTCAGCATCTGGTGCAGTATCTGGCCACCATTGCTGGCACCAGCGGGAGCAAGGTGTTTTCTGGTAAGGCGGGGCAACAGGGAAAGCAGATGCGTGGGGCAGGGGCATGGGGAAAGGAGAATGACTCTCCTCGATGCTGCCTCTTTTAGCCTTGGCTCCTAACCCCCTGAACTCACATATCCCAATCCCTGGGCAGTTGTTGTCTGGGGCATCCCGGAGCCCATGGCATGCGGGTAAGCTGTCCTTGGTTTTTCTGATGTCCCCTGGGCCTGTGTTCTGCAGTGGAGAAGTGGCAGGCCCTGTACACCATCCTGGAAGCCTTTGGGAACAGCCCTACCATCATGAATGGCAGTGCCACCCGCTTCTCCCAGATTCTCTCCCTGGACTTTGACCAAGCTGGCCAGGTGGCCTCAGCATCCATTCAGGTAAGGGGCATTGCCCAGGCCTAGGGAGCAAAGACAGACCCTTGGTTTCATGCTCTAGGAGTCAGGCTCCCCAGTGCCTCATTAACCTGGACTCCACTCTGATGAAATGGAGACCTGTGACAGCATAGGCAGGGCTGGTCTGTGCTGACCTCATTCTGCCCTCCAGACCTCTTGCCCTTCTCCTCCGCTCACACCCTACTGCTGGAATCCCCATTTCTCTCTGCCAACTTTCCGAAACCCAGGGACTTAGGACTTCTCTCAGGCTAGTGCTACACATTTGGCAATAAAGAAAGGCCCAGGTGCACCAGTCTTTTGCCTTGCTGAATAAAATTTCTTTCAAAAAATTAATTTATTCTTTATTCATGTATATGTGTGTATATGCACATACATCCACATGCTGTGGCACATATAAGGAGGTCAGAGGGCAACTTGCTGGAGTCAGTTGTTTCTTTCCACCATGTGGGTCCTAGGGATCGAATCCAGGTTGTTAGACTTGGTGGCAACAGTTTTGTCTGCTAAGCCATCTTGCTATCCCCTAAATGAAATTTTCTGCCTTAAGCATCTATTGCCCAAGGAAGGCTGGTTCCTGGGTGCTGGCCATGGTAGTGCCCACCCTACACCATTCCGGGAGTTGGGGACCTTCTTTTGCCTGGCTCTGGTTTCTACCTTTTCTGATCTTGGAGTGAAGTGGTAGGTGGTTGAGCACCTGGGAAGAGGATGCTCTGATGTTTCCGTGGGCTTGGAGGATCAGGGCCTGGTTCCTCTTGCTGAGGTGTAGGAGGGGTGTGACCATTTTCCTCATCTACGCTGTGCCACAGACGATGCTCCTGGAGAAGCTGCGTGTGGCCCGACGCCCAGCCAGCGAGGCCACTTTCAGTGTCTTCTACTACTTGCTGGCCTGTGGTGATAGTACGCTCAGGTGAGATGGGATGGTGTGCTCCAATGGGACTCTGGACTCCAGCCCACTGATGAGGATTTTGGGCCTTCTGGCCCACCGTGCCCTGTGTCCATTGCCGGCTGTGTGCTGGCTCCGAGCTGGGCCCTCAGGATGGTGAGACGATAGACTCAGGCCATTTAGGACTTACTTGGCCCTAAATCTTGGGATCCTGCTGGATCCTCAGTGTTCAGTGATCTCTGGTCTGGGGAAGAAGTTTACCTGGACGAAGTTGGCATGGCTCCCTGCAGTTTCACAACTGCTATAATCTGAACTGGTCTGGAAGCCAAGCCTCCTCCCGTACCTTCCAGCTGGCCATCAGCTCCCTGTCGGATGCCCCTACCATGTTCTTCCCTATATGCCGTCAGACTGGCTCCCTGCTCAAGGCCAAGCAGGTGGCTCCAGTCACCCTCTTCGGCTCCCTTTCACGGCAGAGGCACGGGCTGGCCTGGCTAGATGTGCCCTTCAGGCAGACTCCCAGCTCCTTCCCAGGGTTCTCCTAGGGAGGCTGCTGTCTGCTGAGGTATCCAGTCCAGTTAGGAAAGGTGGCAGATCTGGCTGGGTGACTGGGGTGATGGAGGCTGTGGTTAGTTGTCACCCCTGGGGACCAAGCCTTGTGCTGACGCCTCATTTGTACCCCTAGGACAGAGCTTCACCTGAACCACTTGGCCGAGAACAATGTGTTTGGAATTGTGCCACTGGCCAAGGTGAGAGCTGGGCTGTGGGGACTGAGTCGGTGGCTCTGGGACTAGAAGCTTCCATTAGCAGGTGGTTCCCCATGGTGGTTCCAGCATGGCCCTGCGTTCCCAGGGGGTCCAGCGGTATGGGGGAATGCTGGAAGGGAAGCATCAGAGGTTCAGAGGCAGCATCCCTGTCTTCCCTCAGCCCGAAGAGAAGCAGAAAGCTGCTCAGCAGTTCAGTAAGCTACAGGCGGCCATGAAGGTGCTGGCCATCTCCCCCGAGGAACAGAAGGCCTGTTGGCTCATCCTGGCTTCCATCTACCACCTGGGGGCTGCTGGAGCTACCAAAGGTAACGGACAGCCTGTCCTGTTGGCTTCCATCTACCACCTGGGGGCTGCTGGAGCTACCAAAGGTAACGGACAGCCTGTCCTGTTATCCAGAATGCCTCTGAGGTCCCTGCCCATGTGTGTGGTTCGTTTTTTGTCCCGCACACTTAGCTGTTACCAGACAACCTTCTGCCCCATGTACACTTGGGCTTGTACCCTGTCTCAGTTCTCCATGTCGGAGCTGAAGGCTAGAGAAACATCTCTGCCCATGATTGTCTGAGCTTGGCCTTAGCTGTCAAGACAGACCACAGTAAGCAGCGGGTGGGCGGCTAGGGTGTGGGTTTGAGGGATGGAAGGTCCTGCCTCAGAGCAGTGCCTGGAGTGACTGTCCTTCTCATTCCCTCCCTGATAGAGCCCCTTGAGGAGCAAGCCGGTAACTGACTTTGGTGTACCTCAGGGTGTAGGGACCTGCTTGACCATCTGGGTGCTTCCCTGGGCTTCTGGGCACTGGGCTCATTCTCATGGGGGGACTGGTCTAAAGAAAAGCCCTGTGTTGAGCGTAGAAGAAGAGCCTGCTAGCTATGGAACTGAGCCCCCAGAATATCAGTTTTTCCTTCCCATTTTACATCTGGAACCTGGGGCTTCCTGAGACCAGTTTCCCCATCTTCCAATTCACTGGTTTGGTAGTTGCTGCTCTTTCTCCTGCATGTCAAGGTGGAGGTCACTAGGGGGCAGCAGGCACCCGGTGATGGATGGACTTTAGCTTTTGGACTCAGGATCCATGCTTGTGGATGGCTGGGTACAATCTGACTTGGAAGAACCGATCTCTTCCTCGGATATTGTGCTGAAGGGCCACCATGGTAGTGGCTCTTCACCCCCTTTTCCTCCAGCCGTGGGAAAGGGGATGCTGGCTCTGGACGACACTTCTGGCTTTTGCTGTCTTCTTGGAGATGTGAGAAAGAGAGGGCTGCTTAGCAGGCGTTGGGATGCATTGGTGGCTGTGGATGCATGCGGGAACAAGTGTCGGGGTGTCTGGTTTATGATACCAGTAGATGACACCTCATCGAGAAGCACCAACTTTGGGTTAAGTCTCCAGGGCAAGAGAGAGCAAAGGTGTGTGATTGTGTCTTGAGAGAGGTTCTCGTGTTCGGAGGAATCAGACCCGGGTTTCCTCTGACGCTTCTCAGTTGTGACTGCAGGTGTAATATGCTGAGCGTTGACTAGCGTCGTTCTCGCCTGTTTCCAGTGTTTCCCAGTGTGTGTGTGTGTGTGTGTGTGTGTGTGTGTGTGTGTGTGTGCACGCAGTGTATGCACAAGTGTGTATGCATGTGGTGTGTGTGTGTCCACATGTACTGTAGGAAATTGTCTGTGTGTCTCTTTCTCTGTCAGTATCCTCTGAGACCATGTACTTTTGTATCTCAGGGCCAAATGTGATCATGCTCTCTTGCCTGCTCATCTTCATAAACCCCTACCTCCCACAGTCCCTTCCTGAGGGCCTGGCAGGCTCAGTTGATGACTGTTTGCTAACACACTGTTTTTCTTTGCATGCTGCATGCTGGTCCTTTGCCTTACAGAAGCTGCTGAAGGTAAAAACCTTGTTTCTTGTTAGTTTTCCCTAATTGCTGTGATTAGGCACATGTTGGCTCAGGCGCATATGTCTGTGTGGGCTGTTCCCTTTTCCCTGTGGTTCAGTTGCCTCCCCACTGTTGAGCCATTAAGGTGTCTTAGGGTAAGGGGGGGGCATATCTTAATGTATCTGGGGAAGGGACAGGTGCTGTTGCTCTTTCTTGCTAAACCCCTACAGGCACACATGGCTCTAGTGCTCCTGCTGGTGGGCGTCCTCTTCCTCTAACCCTGTCTTCACCCAACTCAAGCTATACACCCCTGGATAAAATTGCAACTGATTGTGCGCCCTCTAGTGGCAGCCTGTGGAGTCAGTGCCTCTTTTAGGACCTCTCTTCTTTCCTCCCCTAAGGGACTCTGAAAGAACTGACAGCTGCTGGCTGTTCTGTTCTCATGTCGAGCTCAAGTAGTGTTATCAGGATGATGCCAGCTCCCCCATCCTATGGGGTGAGGCTGCCAGAAGTCACAGTGGTTTTTGGTTGTCCTAAGGTGTACCTAAGATGCTAGATCTCTTCTCCCTGTTGCCCCACAGCTGGACGTAAGCAGTTTGCCCGCCATGAGTGGGCCCAGAAAGCTGCATACCTGCTGGGCTGCAGCCTGGAAGAGCTATCCTCGGCTATTTTTAAGCACCAACTTAAAGGTGGTACCCTGCAACGTTCCACCTCCTTCCGCCAGGGCCCCGAGGAGAGCGGCCTGGGAGAGGGCCCAGGTACCTGGGGCCCCTTGACTAATGAGTAGGACTGGAAGGCCTTGCCTGGGTCTTGCTGCCCTCCCGGAGGTGGGAAGAACTACGGGGAGTGAATAGATGCTTCCAGTGGGAGAGCCCCAGGTCAGCTACCTCTGTGGGTAGAGAGCATCCCTGGGCAGGTGGGTGGACCCAAGGCCTGAAGCTATGGCTACTCCTCTTGCCCCACAGGCCCCAAACTGAGTGCCATGGAGTGCTTAGAGGGCATGGCATCTGGCCTCTACAGTGAGCTCTTTACACTCCTCATCTCCCTGGTAAATAGGTAAGTCAAACGGAACCCAGAGACACCCCACTTCCTGCTTTAGTAAAAGTGGGGTTGATGCTTGTATGGTGGCTTAGGCAGGGCTGTCTTCCACCACAGAGGTGAGGGAACCTGGGTAGGGAAAAGGGTTGGCCACATGGCAGGGGCAGGGAAGTGGGGCCCACTGTGTGGGAATGCCCCATCCAGCTCTGACTAAGGCTCTTCCTGCTAAGGGCTCTCAAGTCCAGCCAGCACTCGCTCTGTTCCATGATGATTGTGGATACGCCAGGCTTCCAGAACCCTGAGAGGGGCGGGTCAGCCCGTGGAGCCTCCTTCGAGGAGCTGTGCCACAACTATGCCCAGGACAGGCTGCAGAGGCTATTCCATGAGCGCACCTTCCTTCAGGAGTTGGAAAGATACAAGGAGGTAGGTGGCTGCCATCAGGGCCCTGCCCAAACCCTCTGCTGGCTCACCTTCTGGCCAAGGCATCCTGGGCTGGGCATCTGGACATGTATAACACTAATTTCCAGCTCTCTAGCCTCCCTTATTTCTGCCCTCCCTGTTTTCTAGAGTAAGAATTTTGTGGACAGTCTGTGCTCCAGGAAGCTGAAGGCATATTCAAAGTCCCTTGGAGGTCTCATTTTCCTCTTTCTAGCCCCCCTTTCAGTCTGTGAATTGCTACAGTGCAGTTTCTGCCTCAAGGTGTGCCTGGGGACTTCTTCTCCCAGATCCCTGTCCAGATCTCTTAGAATCTAAGGCTTAGGTGGTGGCTAGCTGTTGAGCCCCTCCCGAAGAGGTCTCTGGGATTTCTTCCTCCTGTGGAGGAGGGTATTTGTCTTGAATAAAAGAAGCCCCCAGAGGAAGGATGTGACTGTCTTCATGAGTTCTAAGGATGACTGTGTGAAATGGAGAGAAGGCTTATTCTGTATTGCCAAATCAACTGCTGCGAATAGCATCAGCGTGTGGCTGTGGTTTAGCATAAGAGGAGTCTGTGAGAATTTTAGCTGTCAAAAAATACTGAGCACTACCTTGGGAGGCAGTGAGTAGTTTGTCCTTTGGGATAGTTTCGGGGGCTCCTGCACGGAGATGAGGCATTGGATTTGCCCCAGAGGCCCTGCCCAGCCTGCTCCTGTGGCTGTATCCCCTTTGTATCCCCTGCTCCTGTGGCTGTATCCCCTTTGTATCCCCTGCTCCT
>LOJH01012579.1:0-14357 GCA_001685095.1 Ellobius talpinus
GAGCCACATGGCTAACATAGATCAGAATAATGGGTTAATATAAGCTACCAGAGCTAATAAGTAGCCTGACCTAATGGGCCAATCAACTTTATAAGTTTTAGAGATCTCTGTGTGATTTTATTTGGGGCTTGCCGGCTGTGGGGTACTGGGTGGGACAGAAACCCCAACAAGCAAGCCAGTCCCTCATGTTAAAAACAACTTTGTTTTGTTCCAGACTTTAGTGGAATTGTTTTGAGATTCTCTCTATTTAACTTTATGTTGGCTATTGGCTTGCTGAAACTGCCTTTATTGTGTTTATCTAAGTCCTTTGTATCCCTAATCTATCTAGGACTTTTGTCATGAAGGGATATTGGATGTTTTTCCAAAGGTCAATTATTCATCTAATAAGATTATCATTTTTTTCTTTTAGTTTGTTTATATGGAGGATTGCATTTACTAATTTTCATTAATTAAGCCATCTCTACATCTCCAGGATGGAGTCTTCTTGATCATAGTGGTTGATCTCTTAGATGTGTTGTTGAATTCAGTTTGCCAATATTTTACTGAGCATTTTTTGTCTATGTTCATATGAGAAGTCTCTTACTTCATTGAGTATTTTTGTGGTTTGCATATCAGGATGACTGTGGCTTCATAAAATGAATTATGCAATCTTCCTTCTGTTTTTATCATGTGAAATAATTTGAGAAGTATTGGTATTAGATCTTCTGGTGGAATTCTGTGCTGAATCTGGATGGGTTTGGGTTTTATTTTGAGTTAGGAGACTTTAAAGACTGCTTTATTGAAGGGTTATAGGAGAATTTTAAACTGATTATTTGATAGTGATTTAACTTTGGTAAGTAGTACCTGTCCAGAAAATTATCCACTTTTTTTTTTAATTTTCTGATTTGGTGAAATAGAGATTTTTGAAGTTTGACCTTCTGCTCCTCTGGATATCCTCAATATCTGTTTCTATGTACCATCTTTTTGTTTCTTATTTGTTAATTTGAATATTCTGCCTCTGCCTTTCAGTTAATTTGATAAGCATTTGTCTATTTTGTTGGTTTTCTCAAAGAACCAACTTTGATTCATTGATTCTTTGTGTTGTTCTCTTCATTTCTGTTTTATTGATTTCATGTCTCAGATATTGCTTGCTGTCTACTCCAATTGGGTGTGATTTCTTCTGTTTGTTATAGAAGTTCCAGGTGTGCTATTAAGTTGCTAGTATGAAATCTCTCAGAATTTTTATATAGGCAGTGTTATTAATTTTCTTCTAAACACTACTTTCATTTTGTCCTTTAAGTTTTTGAATACTCTATTTATTTTTATTGAATTTTAGAAAGTCTATGATTTCTTTCTATATCTGTCTTGACTTATTTTTCATTTAGAACAGAGTTGTTCAGTTTCCTTCAGTTTGTAAGCTGTTTTCATATAGTTCTAATCCATAATGATCAGATAAGATACACAGTAATATTTCAGATTTCTAGTATCTGTTTAGACTTGTTTTGTGTTGAAATGTGCAGTCAAATTTGGAGAAAGTTCTAAGAGGTATAGATGAGAAGGTACATTCTTTTGTGTTTAGGTGAAGTGTTCTATATGTATCTAAACAACTGTATATCCACTTGTTTTATAACGTCTCTTAGCTTCAGTATTTCTCTTTTGAGATTTGTTTATATGACCCATCCATTGGTAAAATGGGGTAATGTCTTCCACTCTTAGTATGTGAGGGTCAATATGTGATTTAAACTTTGGAAGGGTTTCTTTTTACAAACTTCGGTGACCTTGTATTTTGGACATAGATGTTAAGAATTCCTCCTATTGGTTTGCCTCATTCAGCCTTAATAAAAGAGGAGTATAGAATGCAACTCGATATAACTTGACTGACTGATACCCATGATATGCCCACCAGTATCTGAAGAGAAGGAGAAGAGGAGGAGTGGAAGGGGGAAAGAGTGGAATGGGGAAGGAGTAGAGAGGAGTGGGGGAATTGGAGAAAGGGAAAGGAGGAGGAACTTTGGTTGAGATGTAAAAGTAATCAATCAATCAAAGAAACAAACAAACAAACAAACCAAAACCCAAAACCAAAACAGCAACAACAACAAAAAAATTGAAAGATCATCTTGGTAGAGTTTTCATTTGATGAGCATGCAGTATCTTTTTATATCTCTTTTGATTTGTTGTGGTTTGAAGTCTATATTTTTATATACTAAAATGGTGATACTTGCTTTTTAGTTCCATTTGCTTGGGTATCTTTTTCTAACACTTTACCCTGAGGTGATATCTATCCTTGAAGCTGTGTATTCCTTGGATGCAGTAGAAGGATGGATTCCAATTTCACATCCATTCTGTTAGTCTGTGTTCTTTTATTGGAGAAGTGAGACTATTAATATTGAGAATTATCAATGACAAATGATTGTTGATTCGTGTTATTTTGTTGGTGTTGGTGGTTGTAATTGTGTGTGTTTGTCTAAATGTGTCTTTGTCCCTTCCTTAATTTTGCTGGTGTGACATTATTTCTTTCTTGTGTTTTTATGGGTATAGTTAACCTTCATGTTTGATTTTTTCCCTCTAGAACCTTCATTAGGACAGTATTTGTAGATATAAATTGTTTACAATTTGAATTTATCATGGAATATCATGCTTTCTCCATCCATGATGATTGAAAGTTTTGCTGGGTATAGTAGTCTGGGATGGCATCAGTGGCCTCTTAGAGTCTGTATCACATTTGTGAGGGCTCCTCTGAGTTTTAGAGTCTTCTGAGAATTAAAATATAAATCTAATATGTCTGTCTTTATATGTTACTTTGACTTTTTCCCTGCAGCTTTTAATCTTTCTTTTTTCAGTATCTTTACAGATTTGACTATTATATGGCTAGGGAACTTTCTTTTGTCACTTAATTTGGTATTCTCTATTCTACTTTTCTTTTTATAGACATGCCGATCTTTATTTGAGGAAACTTTTTTTCTATGATTTTGTTGAAAACATTTCTGGGCTTTTGAACTGGGATTCTTCTCCTTTCTCTAAACATACTATTGTTAGGTTTAGTCTTTTTATAGTATTCCAGGCTTACTCTATGTTTTGTGTCAGGAGTTTTTTAGATTTAAAATTTTATTTGACAAAAAGTTATTTGACTTGTGTATCCTTTTGTTTGTTATATCTTCTTTGCCTGTCATTCTTTCTTCCATGCTTGTATTCTGTTGGAAAAGCTTTCCTCTGTAGTTCCTTTTTGAATTTCTAAAATTTTCATTCCCAGAATTTTGTCAGTTTGTATTTTCTTTATTGCTTCTATTTCCATTTCAGGTATTTGGTTTTTTCAAATCTTTGCTGGTATTTTGCAGGGTTTTTTTAAAGGGAGTCATTCATTTCCTTCAAGTGTTTGTTTGTGTTTTCCTGGAATTCTTTGGTTTACATTATATATATTTTTTTTCATTCAAAAATTTACACTTCCTCCCCTCCTCCCATTCCCCTCTTGCTCCCCCACACCCCCTCCTCCCTCTCCCACCTTGCTTGAGAGAGGGCAGGGAACCCTGCCTGTGGGAAGTCCAAGGCCCTCCCCTATATCCAGGCCTAGGGAGCCTTGCATCCATATAGCCTAGGGTCCCAAAAAGCCAGAACATGCCGTAAAAACAAGTCCCAGTGCCTTTATNTTCTCAGTCCGTCCCCATTGGCAGCCACATTCAGAGAGTCCAGTTTGATCACATTCTTGTTCAGTCCCGGTCCAGATGGATTTGGTGAGCTCCCATTAGATCAAGCACACTGTCTCAGTGGATGGACCAACCCCTCACGGTCCTGACTTCCTTGCTCATCTTCTCCCTCCTTCTGCTCTTCAACTGGGCCTTGGAAGCTCCGTCCGTTGCTCTGATGAGAGTCTCTGTCTCTATCTCCATCCGTCACTGGACAAAGGTTCTATGGTGATATTCGAGATAATCATCAGTGTGATAGTTGGGCAAGGCCAGTTTAGGCACCCTCTCTTCTGCTGCCAAAGGACCTAGCTGGGGACATCCCCCTGGACACCTGAGATCCCCTCTAGAGCCAAGTCTCTTGCCAACCCTCTTGCCAACCCTAAAATGGCTCCCTTAATTCTTTAAGGGATTCATTCATTTTCTCTTTAAGGACTTCTATCGTCTTCCTATAGTTGGTTTTAAGGTCTTTTTCTTGTGTTTCTGCTATGTTGGAATATTCAAGGCCTGTTGTGGTAGCATAGCTGGATCCTCGTGGAGACATATTACCCTCACTGTGGTTTATTAAGTTTTTACACTGGTGTCTCTACATCTGCTTTTTGTATAATTAAAGGACTAAGGTGCTGGTTTCTGGATTTTCAGGTAGTATGATGCCTGTGCATTTCCTGTTTCCCTGGTCTGGTTAGCTGTTATGTCTCCAGGGAATTCCTGCTGGTGTTGGAGGTTGGGATACTGAAGTGAGTTGAAGGAAGGAAGGCTGGAGAAGGTCTCTGTGCTCTGTTGGGGATGGGGTCAGAAAAGAAAGGGAGACCATGGCAGGTTTCCAGCTACAGAGTTGTGGCTGCAATTGTTGGAATTGGCTCTTCAGAGCAGTAACAGAGATGTGTGTCTGCCTCCAGACCACTTGTTGCCCTGGTTGAGCTGCCCTTAGGTTAACAGAGGGCATCTGTTGGAGTTGGGGTCTAGGAAACAGTGATGAGTGGGTGGAAGGAGGTTAGGAGAGGATGTTGTGTGAGATCCACAGGAGACGTGGGGCGGGATGGAGGAAGGCTGCAGCTGATGTTCTATTGCAGTGCTTGGGACAAGACTGTGAGATGGGGCTCCAGGGGAAGAGGGGGCAAGTTAAATATTTCTAAAAGAAGAATCGGTGATGAAGGAAGCATACACTTGATTCACATGAGCCAGGATCATGTGGTGAGAGGAAGTTGGATGTGGTGGGACAGAGTGAGAGAAATATGAAGAAGAGAATTCATACAGATATGCAGAAGTTGATAAATATGAAGATGTGAACTCAGACAGATGCATGGAAGCCAGTAAGTTGAAGACGTTCACAGCAGGGCTGCAGGGTGAAGACCTAGACAGTTGCCAGCTTCTCATTCTACATTTTCTTAGGGTCAGAAGTCCCCTTCAGCAGTTACCTTCTGTTTGATGAGCTTCAGTTTACAGGATGGGGTTTACTCAAATATGGGAAGGAGAATCATCTGTTGCCGAGACTACCAACTAAACGATAATTAAAAATCATGCCTATTGAAAATACACCTTTGCTGAGTGGTCTAGACTTGTTTGAAAAAGAAACTAGCACAGTGGTTTAGGTCAATTAAGACTTCAAATGAGTCATCATGGAGGCAGAGATAGCAAATAAATTTGGCAAAAATCAAACAAAAAAGCCAAATACTTACAGAAACTTTAATGCACTTCAAGTGTGGAAAGCAGGAATGAGTTGAACTTATGTTCATACTGATTGCATACAAATATTATTCGCTGTCATAGAACTATACATGTCTGTACTGAATCTGCCTCAAATTGTCATTAACCAGTTCAGGTCTGTACTACAATAATTAGCTTATACTGTCATAGTGAGAACTACATTCTCCAAACTTTTCAGAGTCAACCTAGTGATTTTCCTGATGTTCTACACTACTTCATTCATCTCTTACCCCTCTTTCAGTTTAGCGAACAGGTTTGCTATTTTAAATGTGACTAATAATGAAAGTATATTTCGCCCTAAAATCTACCTCCTTTTATTAGTGGAGGAGTGTAAAAGATGACTAACAAATAAGATAAAAATAAAATGAAGAATTGTTTGTGTGTGCTGGAGCGAGGTACAACAATTTAAACATATAATAGTTTTTAGTTTTGAGAGGCTAAGTGGTAGGTGAATGGACTCGGGCTAGCTTGAGCTTGACACACATGGCTTTGGCAGGCCTTGCCCTTCTCCCCCATTCTCCTGTCTTGCTAAAAACTATTAAATTACATTCCTAAATTTAACTACCAAGTACTGTTCCCTTATTTGGCCACATCTATTAATAATCCAATAATCCGTGAGAAAAACGAACCCACGTGTATAGGTTTATTAAAGATATGTACAAATGGGCCCGTGAGGAATGGTGAACAGAGTGAGAGAGAGAGCGAGGAATGGCGCCTTTAGCTTTTAAAGGTTTCCCAGCACATGCGCATGAGGGGAAAGACGTGTCTACGTCAGACGCTGGTGACGTGTGGCGCCATGCCCTGCGCACAGGGGCTTCTACGTAAAACGCTGGTGACGCAGATAGCGGGCAACTCATGCATGTGCACCTGGGATATGTATGCTGGCCTNTCCCAGCACATGCGCATGAGGGGAAAGACGTGTCTACGTCAGACGCTGGTGACGTGTGGCGCCATGCCCTGCGCACAGGGGCTTCTACGTAAAACGCTGGTGACGCAGATAGCGGGCAACTCATGCATGTGCACCTGGGATATGTATGCTGGCCTCCGAACCCAGAAGTGCAGCCTTATGGGTGGCTAAAGAAATTACATCTATCTCCTCTCTATGGAGAGGAAGACCTTTGAGCCTCTGGGGGAGGAACAAATACCCCCCCCGATCGTTTCCCTTGTCTCTTTTCCTTCTTCCTCATTCTCTATCTCTTTTACCACTGCATCCCAATCCATTCTAACACAGGCCTCCCTTTTTTCTTCTCTTAAAAATTATACCTACAAGGTCATTTGCTGCCATTTTTCTGGCAGAGTCAGAAAGAAGCCCCTTTAAATTTTATTTCCTGGTAAATAAAGGATCTCTCTGTCACTGCTGTCTGAATGGCCAGCCTCCAGCATCACAGGGCTTTAAGAGGAATCCACAGGGTCAGAGTAAACCAGTCTTTTCTATCCGATGGGGGCGGGTATTCAGGAAAAGAAACACACACTCTCTTGATGGATTTCTTCTTTGTTTCTTCTTTTCTCTCATCTTCTGTGTTCTTTCTACTGTATACAGTTTCACCTACAGCTTATATTACCCCAACCGAGTTTTTAAGGCAATATAGTAATTGCAATGTGTTAACGTTCTGCTTTTCAAGTGAATGATCGCAATGAATACAAAACAAACAGTAAAAAACAGCATGTTTTCCATATTCCTTACACGATTAAACATTTTATGTACTACAGGTGAAAGCAAATTATCCCAAGAATCCACATACATTCATACCTAAACAACTTGTTATAGATTAACTGTGTGGGAAAGCAAGGTGTTCTTGTCAGTTTTTTTTTTTTTCCTGGCAGGCAGCATTTTGCAGTTACAGATAAAGGGCCAATCAGTTTATTCCTTCTCTTGAAGGTAATCTTGTGAAGAGTTTTAAAGAAATCATAAACCTAAACATTTATATATGAAAAAGAATCTGTCAGCTGTATTTTAAATCTTTAGGGTACATACCTACTCATCAAGAGTTTTACTATCAGAAGATTGAGGACTAAAATGGGTATAAAGAATTAATCATCACCTTTGGTTATCAAACAATCTGAGCAAAAAAGAAACATCAGCCAATAATAATTGGGCTGCTTTGCTCTTATTTTCTAACCTTAACAAGTTGAACTATGTGCTTCTACAAAATTTTAGATTGTCTTGAGTTTTCACCTCAAAGCCATTTCACAAAAACATCATAGTCTAACTTTGTTACTTTCAAAGCTTCATTTCAGTTGTAATGCACCCAAAACCTGACACATCTCCCAACATTAAGGTTAAAAGAATTTAAACTAGCTGGGCTACTGGAACTCAGTTGTTAATCATTAACTTGAGCTACAATCTATGCTGTTCCTCACAGACCCTGTCTTTGAAACATATACTCGTTAAACAAAACACTATATAGGCTATTATTATTATTATTAATTTAGATAGTACAGCATAGGGAGGGGTATTCTTCACAATCAATAGATAAAAATGCCCAGTAGAATGCTGTCTTTCCAAGAGATAAACACATTGTGTTATAGGAAGTAGAGTTCTCCCCACATCTACTCACTCCATGCTAGATACTAGAGAAAGAGCACTGAAGCAAACATGAAAGACACAGAAAAGCAGAAGACACTTCAGGGTCTGCAGTCCCATGACCTTGCCTAAATGAGATTGGTCCATCAGAAAGTTTCCTTTTGGTGGACTGACACCTGGAACTTGAGTTGCTACCTGCTGCTCCTCTGGCATGGATGGCCAAATGTGCTCTGTGAAAACAGGTGTTTTTGCGTGGTTCATGCCTAATCTGTGGTTTTGGAGAATCTTCACTGTGTAGGGGTCCCCTTCAGTAGGAATAGAAAATTTGAAGATATTGAGAGAGATTTTACAGAATGGTTGAAATTCTTATTAAGGAAATTGTTTATCTCACAACTTGGTCATGACCCTTATAATTTTCCAGTACTGAAATTTAATTGAGCTGTGGGTTATTCTTTTCACTAATGACATAACATTAGTTAAAATTTTGCAGAAGCATTTGCTTTCCAAAAATACATCTTTGTTATTGAAGAAAACATCTTGCCTCAGTAGGCAATTCTTTCTCAAATAACATAGGTAATAATACTCTTTTTTTTTTATCTTGACTTCTGTGAGATGTATAAATGGCTACTACTTGTTTACTTATGATGATGTCAAGTACACACTATTGTCTCTATGTGTGAACCTGGGGACAAAGCCTGTCATACACATTGCAGTATCATATTCTCTGTTTCATAGTCTGAGATGAGAACTGCATGTTCCTTGGAAATTAATAGACACAGACACAAACATTCTGTTTTGAGCTGTTTGTACTAACTGATTGCAAAATGTCCTAAATATCCATCACCTTACCTACTTCCCTGTGATTGTCTAGGATTAAATCTTCCTGTAGAACCTCTAAGACTCAGATCTGGAGGACAAAGTAGAAATTCCCTTGAAGCAGTATGGGTAAAGCCAAATGTGTTGCTAGTTCAATTTATTCTTTGGCAACCGTCTTTGAGATATCATTCAAGCACAGACATAAGCATACTAGAAAAGTCGTCTTGTTAATGTACTACTGCTTAAGAAGGTTTCTAGAAATGTTTAAGGGATATTTGTGTGTCTGTGTACTTTAATATTCTGTGGAGTGACTATTGAGATTTCTGGCTTTGCTGTGGGATGAGGAAAGCCGCAGTTTCAACTCCATGTTTAACACGGCAAGGAAACTTTGATTAAACTGTCAGACAGTAGAAATTTCTTGACAACTGACTTTGCTGTGTTCTAAGGAATGAACAGCTCCTTCAGGCAGAATACTTGAATGCCTGGAATAAAGCAGCTAGAAGTACAATGCAGATAACATTGTTACGAAATTTCAAAAGCCAGGTGTAATAGGGAGTGAAACAATGTGGACCCTTTGGAGGGTAAAAAGAGAACAGAAAATTCTCTTGCTTAGGCGTCTCTGCACCATAGACCTCAGCGAATGCTCACAAAGTTTATAAAGCATATAATAGTTGTTCTTTATGCTAGAAGGCTGAGAAAAGAGACAGTATAGAATACACCTAATAGATAATGGCCCAGGAAATATGAACCAAAAGCTTCCTTAGAAACACTCTTTCTAGAACAATGTCCAAAGGAACTGTGCGGACTGGCTTGTACCCAGTTCTCAGTACTATGTTCACTAGAGCTTCTACAATGGCTGAACTCAGCAAATTTATGGAGATGCCATGAATTGGCAGAGGCCTCTCTGGAGCATGATGTGCACCCCAGTATATGCAGAAGATTTAAGCATGGAGTCAAGAGATGTGTTGCTGGAAGCTTAGGATTTTGATCATTCGCTGGCCTTTGGGACTCTACTCCTCATCCTGGGTTGCCTTGCCCAGCCGTAACACGTGGGGAGGTGCTCAGTCTTAATGCACCTTCACATGCCATGTTTTGTTGACACTCATGGGAGACCTGCCCTTTCCTAAACAGATAAAGAGGAGGAGTGGATCGGGAGCGTTGAAACAGAGAGAGGTTGTGGAGAGGAACTGGGAGGAGAGGAGGGAAGAGAAACTGTGGCCAGGATGTAAGAAAAGATTTAATGCTCTTTACCCTGTTGAAATTTAGCCCCATTTAGGTCAGCTCTATTTTTTTCTCCATATTTTTCTCTTTTGCAAGATGTATATCTTGCACCTCTTTAAACATCTTTAGTAAAAACACAATTATTTCAGGAAGGGATTTGCCTCAGGAAAAACCATGCCCTGAATTTAATTTTCTGACTTAAATAAGTTTGTGGAATTTGAGTTGACCAAACCTTTGAGTTGATCTCGAAATGAACTAAAAGTTTTAATACTATAAAGATAAATGTATTTGGGGGAGTGGTGGTTGTAGGGATTAATGAGCTTGAGGGTTCAGAGGCAGCAAATATGGTTGAAATGCCTCCTCAAAAACTCATTACTATTTCCCGTTATAAGAGTAATGCTAGGTGGCATCTAAAAGAAGGGGTTAGGATGTGATGATCACATTTATAAATGCCTAGATAAATGGTGTTGTCTGGAGTTGTGTTCTTTACAAAAAGGAAGAGTTCAGCCTTCCACTGTGCTTTCTTGTCCTCTTGTCTTTCTGTATGAGGAACAAAGACCTTGCCAGGTGGTAGATTTCCCAGTCTCTAGAAAACTAGGGTTCATTATAGAGTCTACACATGTACTGCTCTGTTATTCTTGAACAAAACAAAACAATGTGTTATACAAGTTCAACTCAAATAATAGTTGACATCATTTTAAACCACTACCAAAACTTTCTGAATTTGAACCAAAACAACTACCAGTTGAAATATTACTAAGAGTGAATGAAAAAAATCAGACATGCATTTAACAGAATGTTGTCATATTCTGAATGCTTGAACTGAAGAACAAATGAAAGAAGACAAAGAATTTCTCTAAAAAGAGATTTAATGTTGTAACAGATGAAAGATTCAATATTGTTATGATGTCAATAAAATTCTAATCAAAATCACACCATGATTTCATTGTAAATATTGACAGAATGATTCTAAAATCTATATGGGAAAGAAAAGCATATAGAGAAGCCAAACAATTTGAAAAATAAGGACAAAATTGAATGACTGACACTTTCTGACTTAAAGACTTGTGATAGTATAATAATCAAGACATTGTACTATTGATGGAAATAAGACTTCTTGATTAATGAAGCAGAACAGAGCTTTCAGACATCGACCCAAATACATATAATCAGCTGCTTTATACCACAAAGGAAAGAAGGCAAATTTGTGGAGAGCAGCCAGTGTTCTACTCTTCCACTAATAAATTGTGCAGAAAAATTGGATAGTCATGTGTAATAGCATGAAAAATCCCATACATTTTACCTTATACACATATAGACACATACCTAATGTATAAAGTATAAAGCAAAACTGTAAATGTCTTGGTTACATTGTTTTATGCAAAAGTTTTGGGATAAGCAACTAAATTAAAAGTGTCTAAAAAGCAGGCACAAACAGACAAACATAAAAAAGGGACAAATAAACCTTGACATATTTAAAATGCTTGTTCTGTAAAATTCATTATGAAAGAAGAAAGAGATAAGCTAAACATTGAGAGAAAATACATACAAATCCTATTCCTGTCTAATCACATGTGTGAGAATAAACAAGGAATTCAGATAACAATGATAAATCAAAAACCTCCCAAATCTTAGGTATAGGACAAGATATTAATAGGCATCTCATCAAGAACATATAGATTATAAGAGAGTTTTTAGAAGTTGGAAAATAACCTTCATTATTAGTAAATGCAAATTAAACATGCAACGATATGCCATCACATATATACCAGAGCATCAAAATTAAAGATAAAACAAAAACACTGGGAAGCATCATGTGGGCAAGGCTCACACTTTTGAGGTTGCAATGCAAAATTGGTAGATTAAGTTTTAGAAGAGTGTTGAAGATTACTAAATTTTACACATTTATGCTAAGCTTAGCATGCCCTAGACTCAGCAATCTCATTGCCTGTTATCTATCAACCACAATAAAAAGGATCATATACAACTAAATGAACAAGTTAATGATGGTTAATTTTCAACCTCAACTAATTTAAAGTCACTGAACACACCAATCTGAACATGTCTCCAAAGACTTTTCCAGAGAGGCCTATCTAAGGAGCGTAGACTCACTCTGTATGTGAGCAGCACCATGCTGAAAAGTAGAGCATCAAATGAAATTAACAAAACCAAAAAAAAGAAAGCAAAAATTGTTCTCTGCTTCCTAATCGAGTGTAAAATAGTATGCATACTCCCACAGCCTTGCCATCTCTCCAGAATGGGCTATATGTCTTTGAATCTTGAGGCAAAACAACTCTTCTCTTTTTAAGTTGCTGTTATCAGTATCTGGTATTCAGTAAAAGAAGTAAGAAAATTAAATGATGCAATGTTTATAGTATATTTCTTCATAATCATGGAAAATTTTCTTTCTTTTGCGAATGAATAAACAAAAATTAACAATTCATAACAATATAAAGAAATATTCTCTCTACAGATATAATATACAAATATATATAACATCATTAATGAGTTTCAAATATGTGTGCATGTCAATGAATAAATTTAAAAACAACAGAATATGCACACTTTAATTCCTTTATCAAAGACAACAGTGTAGAGACCCAGATCAACAATGAATAAAGGAACTGAACCGCTGGTTGACAGAGCACCATGATAGATACAACTGATATAGGATTCAAAATACGAAGGAATTTAGATGACGGAATGTGGAGTTGTTCTTTAACTTAAGTGTGGTTGTTAGCAAATGGCTATTCTTTTAAGACCATACAACCTTATATCAAAAAGGAACTTACAAATCTTAGCCAGGTGGTGGTGGTGCATGCCTTTAATACCAGCACTTGGGAGGCAGAGACAGGTGGATCTCTGAGTTCGAGGCCTTTCTGGTCTACAGAGTGAGTTCTAGGCCAGCCAGGGATGTTACACAGAGAAGCTGTGTCTCAAACAAACAAACAACAACAAAAAAACCCAGAATTCAAGAAACAAACCCCCCAAAACAACAACAATAAAATGAAAAACCCAAAATATTTAAAAAATATAAATAAAGAAGTAATATAGGTATATAATTTCATAATAAAATATGTAAAAATTATTCACTCCTAGTTACCATAACACCCAAAATAAAAATGTTTAGTATTATCAGTCATTATAGCAAATATACTTCTGCAACATGATCCTTAGTTTATATTTTTTAAGCCTCATTGATTTTTACACACTTATTTTTTAACACCATTAACCTTTTGATATTTCTAACAGCTGTATTAATGTATTAATGATATAGCAGATTTTAAAGTTCTTACTTAAAAGTCACATACTGTCAGCAACATAAATTAATATAAATGAAACATCCAGTTCTTTTATCTTAGTGATAATTGCTTGAACATGCTTATATTTGTGAACTATTAAATGATTTTAACTTATCCATATAAAACTGAAAACCCTCTTTATATGTCATCTATATACATGATGTATACACATATACATACCCACACAAAGGAACTGTAGAAAAAAATCAATAAATAAATATTTTAAAAAATTTAAAATATAAAACTTAAAAAGGGAAAAGGCTGTGACATGACATTATGAGACTAGGTAGCTCTGAAGATGCCTTTGAGTTCATTTTCTACATGAAATCTACTACTGGACATGTAGCTTACACTAAAGAGTAGTTTATTTCCTCAGGAAGAGTCCCTTGAAGGAAATTGAGTTTTCATTTGCAAATGGCTATTATCTGGAAATATCTCTGAATTGTGGATAAGGGCTGTATCTTTTAGTTCTAGGATATAACATGATGCAGACCCTGCTGAAATTGCTTCAGTTTCCGGGAGTTTGTTATATGCATTGTTCCTGTTGTATTTATAAGACCTCTTTTCCTTGATATCTCCCATCCCATCTGGCTCTTAAACATTTTGTCTCCATTTCTAAAGGGCTCTCTGGGCCATGAAGGAAGGGATTATATGGAGACCTCTCCATTTTTCTTAGGGCCCAGTGTTCTTAGGTTTCTCATTCTCTGCACATTGTATGTTTGTGGGTCTCTGTATTTGTTCCTATCTGCTACTGCAGGATGAAGTTCTATTATGATGGCTGCATAAGGCTCTGATCTGTGAGTATGGCAGAATATCAGTAGGAGTCATTTTCTTGCTATATTTCTTTAGCAAAACAGTAATATTTGTAATTACCCTAGGTCTCTGAGCTGTCTAGTCTCAAGTTCTTGGTCACTCAAGAAGTTGTAAGTTTGGTTTATTTTAATTCTAGGTGTTGATACCTAGTTTTCTCTTTGATGTATGGGTGTTTTGTTTCTTGGTTTCTGACCTTCAAGAAGGTGTAGAGGCTGTATCTTGCCTGTAGGGAATTCTAGGATCCTGCCAGGTATGAGCACTGGGAGTTCCAAGTTAAATGTGTTAGGTATTGGGAGCTGACACATAGGGATGAGGTTG
>LOJH01012579.1:14490-25128 GCA_001685095.1 Ellobius talpinus
GGTAGGGAGTGGTAGTGGTGGTGAAAATTCTACAGAAGATAGGAAAACAGGTTGTTCCAATCAGATCTGCCTATTACCCTGTGAAGGAGATCAGAGAGTGAGGAGAGGCCATAATAGGCAGTAATCTACAGAGCTGAGGGTGAGACTGTGGGATTATATTTGGAGGAATGGCAGGATATTGAAGATCTGAAGCTGACTTCCTTGCTGTGTAGGACTGTTTGCATTTCTGGCAGGCTTGTCTGGTAGTTTCCCAGGGAATGTCTGCCAGAGTTGGGGGCTGTGACAATGGAATGAGAAAGAAGGAAGGTAAGAAGAAATTTGTGTGATCTGCTGGTGATGGAGGCAAACAAGAAAAGGGAGGGGTTGAGGCAGGTGGTCTGTCGCAGAACTGGGGGTGAGGAGATAGACCTTATGTCTGCAGTTAGGCTGCCCATTTGCCTGCTGTCATGGCCTGTGGGTTCCAAAAGAATCTCTCTGAAAGCTTTTATGAAGCCCCAGTTCTTAAAGACTAACATCTGTAGAGATGTGGGGGGGCACTTATCCAAACTATATTTGTTGCATAAAAGAATGAACTTCAGCTATACCTATTTGCTGCAGGATAATGCTTTTGCACACTGTAAAGATTTGTCAACCATATTAGTTTAATAAATGTTGGTTGTGCAGTAGCCAGGCAGGAAGAATGGGCAGGGTGACAAGACTAAGAAAATTTTGGGAAGAGGAAAGGGAGAGAGTCAGTCACCAGCCAGATGCAGAGAAAGCAAGATGAGAATGCCTCACTGAGAAAAGCTACCAAGCCATGTGACTAAACATAGATAAGAATTATGGGTTATATTAAGTTGTAAGAGCTACTTACTAATAAGCCTGACCTAATAGACCAAACAGTTTATAATTGATATATGTCTCTATATGTTTCTTTGGAACTGAACAGCTGTGGGACCAGGTAGGACACAAACTTCTCCCTAATGGTGGCACCCAACGTGGGGAATGAACTCATGCCCCTGAGATTAGAAGTCTCATGCTTTACCAATGTTTAAGTTTTCCACAGTGAAAACAAATTTTTCTGCAGTGATCTCTGAAGTTTCCAGGAAAAAGTCGGGGCCCCATAACAATGATTTCACCTGGTTCTTATGATGCCATTCAGCTGATAGTACTACTTAAAAATCAACTTTGGACGATAAATTGCCAAGAATAATTTCAAGGTGGCTATCTGAGATGATACAGCCTAATAGACTACTCTAGAAAGGACTTGAGACAAGCCCTGCACTTTCCCATTATGCATAGACTGAAAAAAATGATGCAGCTACCTCTCCCAGGACTTAACAATTAACCAATTTTTTTAGATCCCCATAAGATTATCATGACCCCCAATCAGTAGGAAATAGCTTAGAAAACTGTGCCCATATTCCCCCCCAAAATGGATTATGGGTGTTTTCTTTGTTTAGAGTATTAGTTACAAATTGTTATGAATAATGGTCAGGGAAAAAGCTAAACAAAGGAGATTAGGTTTAGAGTTTTTGTTTTGAAAATAAAAAGGGGAAATACTGTGGGATAATGCTCTTGTACACTGTAAAGATTTGTCATTCTTATTAGTTCAATAAAACACTGATTAGTCATTAGCCAGGCAGAAAGTATAAGTATGGTAATCAGACTAAGAGAATTCTGTGAAGAAATAAGGCAGAGAGTCAGTTACTAATCAGTTATAGATGAAGGAAGATGAGAATGCCTTTTTTGAGAAAGGTACCAAGCAACATCACTAAACTTAGACAAGAATTATGGGTCAATTTATAATGTAAGAACTATTTAATAACAAGCCTGACCTAATAGGCCAAGCAGTTTATAATTAATAAAAGCCTCAGTATAGTTTTTGTTGGGACTGGATAACTGTGGGACCAGGGAAGACAGAAACTTCTCTCTACACATATTTCCTGAATCTGGATCTCTATCAAAAACATAGTCTCATAATATGTTTGAATATTTCCATTTTTTGTATGCTATTGTAAACCAACCACCTTTTCAAAGGATTTTAATGATTTCCATTGTATTATTATTAGCTAAAAAGTCACCCTTCTGGCTTTCACAGTTTATAGTAGAACAAAGCAATCTCTCAGATCTTAGACAAAATACTTTCCTCATAGCTCATCAGGCAGCATGAGCTGCATGCTGACACCATCCCTCCATGTCTCTAAATCCACAGGAAGAGTTCAAAGTAGCTAGTGAGAAGCTATGCCATGTACTCTAGAGCCAAAGAACCATGTTCAAAGGAACCTTAAACATTTTTAATGAACTTTCTACAAATCTAATCAATAGTTCCCCCAAAGATAGATGTCATCTTTATTGTACAAGAGATATACCTCCTTGAACAGGAGACACTACCTATAGTTTTCAAGTTGTTAGTTGCACAAACTGTTAAAGTAGGCCTCGAAGATAGGGCTATTAGCACCACTGCTGACATGGTATTCAGGAATACTAGAGAGCTCTGATAACTGTCCACCAGTATTCATTGTGAGGAAAAGTACTTAAACCTACTCCCCAGACATGGACCAAAAAGAATTGTGTTGAACCACTGAGGCTTTTCCATGCTACCTTTTCCCCAATTGTAACTTCACAATGAAATGAAGATGACTATATCAAGTAACTCATTCTCCTTATGCATTACACATACTTGGGCATTGAACCAACACATTTCTTTTGAAATGCATTGTCTTGACTGACACTATGAGAGGGAAACTGTGGTCAGTCCTTTGATCTCACATGTAATCTTACATGAACCCTCACCAAATACCTGTGCATGATATTAAGAAAGTAAGTAGGAGCCTCCAAGTGACTGATTAATTTATCAGTGGTACAGAAGTAGAAACACATAGAATAGTTGACTTTAGTCATTTTCTATATTCTTAGAGTAATTCATGTCCAGTTGTCTATACTTACCAATGATAGCATTAATTAGTCTTCATTTGGATTACCATTAGAGTGTCAGGTGGTATTGTATTCTATTTTAAATGATTAATAATGTTCACAAAGTCTAAATTAGCATTTAATTGTTCTAAACCTAACATAACAACATTGTTTCTGTTTAAATGAGTCTTCTTAAATAAACTAAGAGTGTGATCCCTACAGTAAGTGTGATGGTGCTGGGGCATAATGAGGGGTGATTAACGCCATCATCATTGGAGCAGGCTCTGTTTTGAAGGAGAGAGTTAGCTCAGGCCCCAACTCCCAAACTATTCCTATCCTGCCTTTTGGCACCAGAAGACAATAAGAAGATCTTTGCCAGATGCTGGCCCTTTGACCGGGGACTTGCAAGCTTCAGAAACAGGAGAAATGCTGTTCATTAGAAAAACTGGGTGTGTAGTTTTCTGCTATAGGAGTGCACAGTAGACTGCTAGTCTCTGAGTTCTTGGCAAACCAGAGTTCTGCAACAATGTTAAGGACAGAATGGTGTAATTAATATGATCATCATAGAGCTGTTATTTTCATTGCTATATCTTTTATATCAAGTATAGTCTTTTGTGTAATATCTAATAATAAATTAATAACATTTCAGATTTCTTTCATTATCCCCACCTCTTGTAAATCTACTTATTTGGTATTCACTCAGCATTTTTTTTTTATTTTCCATGTGTTTCCTACACCTTGTTCCATAACTCTGGTTGTTGCTACCATAATAGTGGAAAAAATTGCTTTTCTAATTACTACATCTTTAAATTATCGCAGCATACCCAACTCTGAGCACTGAGAGTTAGCTGGGTCACCCAAACAGGGTTTCTGAGCTGTATTACTGAATGGTGTTCAATAGAGATACCATGTCTTCTAGTACCAAATTTCAATCAGATTTCCATCTGCTATCACAATCTTTTATTAAATATATTTCCACAAGTCATACTCTTTACCTGACTGTAGGGTTTAGAACCATTTCCAAATTAAGTAAAAATGTGAAGATAATATTCAAGAGAAAATATAAATGTGCACCAACCTACATATTTCTACAAATTTTTAATGAGATTTTTAATGCAATCCTATGAGCTTGCTAAATAAGCATTGAGATAATAAATGTCAGGAATACAACCTTGAAGATGGTCTAAGTTCTTCTCACACAACCTCCTTTTTGTCTCAACGTACCAACAGCAGCAGAGACAGAGAGAATGAGCTAATTCTTTAAACTTCACTCTTGAAATGATATGGTATTTGGCAACTTTGCTTCTTCTTAAACTTTCCTGTCACTAAATCAAGAGATCATTTCTAAACTGGAGCATTCAGCATCAAACCATGTCATTTACTGGCTTAACTCTTTAATATGTAACATCCAATACCACTGGCTTCTGAGGGTCTGCCTTTACCTCCAAATCTGAAAGGACAAACTGGCTTTACACACCAGGCCTTTGCACATAGAAGCCCCTTGTCTGGACCTGTCATATTCATGTCCCTGTTCTGTAGAGATTAGCTTGATTCGGAAAATAATCAGGCAAGCTAAAGGATAAAACAACTATATTTTTATTTATTATAAGGGGAAAACTCATGAAACAGAAACGAGAAGTCCAAGCTCAGCTATGCCTCACGGAAATCACAGATAAAGAGCACCTGGGCTGTACACCCATTTTACTCCTGGTCCCAGAAAGCCATGCCTTAACTTGGATCCAACTCTTAAAGATAATTGCCTAACAATGTTTCCCCATCACCTCCCCCTTTTGTCTAAACAAGAGCGATCCAAACCCAATACAAAACTATGTACAGTAGGAACAGATATCAAGTATAAAATTACAAACAACATAAGCAATCTTAAGCAAGGAATACATGATAAATGTTTTAATAAGCATTCATTTCAAAGAGTCTAAATCTTGCATCTGAAAAAAAGCTTAGCTAAATCCTGAGAGGAAGGTAAGTACAACTATCTAAACCAACCCCATTGAAGGCCTGAGAAGGGAGATTGTATTACTTGTGTAGGCAGGAAGTGCAATCAAGCAGCTTCCAAAGCGAGCAGTATACAGTGGAGCACTTGAATGGAGTTTGTGGGCCCGGGTGCTTGTATGCCCGCTTGGAAAAGTAACTGAGACCATGCCTGCAGCTCAGCGCCGCCCACCCTTGCCTGCGCAGGTGGCGGGATCAGGACTGCTAGGAATGCACATGCAGGAAAGCATGGTGGATTCCTGCTGCCATACACAGAGGTATTTCCAGGTCAAACAATGTTCTGCAGGGCATATCTAGCTATTACTCAGATAAAAACGGTTTATGTGCTGCATGCTTATTCTCAGAGTTAAAGTGCTGAGCACGGCTCCTACCTGGAAGTCCCAGAACTGGCAGGAATGGTACCTCCACCATTTTGAAAGTGGAGAAAGACAGAGTCAGGAAAAAAAGCCTTGTAGCCCCACTAGAGACAGATGCCAAAACTTTAGCCGGTAAGCCACAGATACAAGTTACTAGAGATGGATTAAATTAATATATAAGAGTTAGCCAATAAGAAGCTAGAGTTAATAGGCCAAATAGTGATTTAAATAATATGGTTTCTGTGTGATTATTTCAGGGCTAAGTGGCCAGAACCTAACTAGTGGCTTCCTCCTACATTGTACCATCCTCTCCTTCCACTAAGGTCTTCAAATTTAGAGGACAGACCATCAAAATAATCTAGACTATGAGAGAGTATTGATCATGTAAGAGTTGCTATTAAGGTGTATTATCAAGCAAATTGGAGGTAATCATATATTGTTCAATGAACCGTGAATTTCTGTTTGGCAGTTTTCATGCGGTTGCCTGAAAAGATGTCATAGTTCAGAAGCTTGCTTCATCGCACTTGTTAAAACTGATATAGAGATTTTTGTTGTAACCTTCCATGGGACGTTTCATCAGGAAGCTGATTGCTCAGCAGTAAGCAATGCTTCAGTGCCTATAACTTGGCTCTTATATTCTTTATTCTTGTACATCATGAAGTGTTAATTTAGTTTTAGAGGAGAGGCCTTTCTGTTGATACATGCCACAAGAGTGTCAGAACCCTTCTTTCGAACTTTCTCAAAGTGAGTGGCAGATTGATTTATCTAAATGGAGGGTGTTTTTCTCCTCTACCTTTTAATTGTGGATCGTTCCTTAAGGTGTTTTATTGTAATTGTTCGCAGCTTGCCTTGCTTTATTGATTAAACCACTGTGAAGCTCTTGGTGGAAGTGCAGCATAAACCATGTGATATGAGCCTTTTAAGATCATTGCTATGCTTGCACTCGGATTGCTGCATCTGACGGCTGTGATTGAAAAACAAATGAGATGTTTTTAGGAATCTGGAATCACATTATTCTTGACATTTCACCACTCCCCCCCACCCAGGGTGACTATTAAATAACATTTTTAAAAAGAAACTTCTAATTAAACATTATTTCCTTTTTTGTTGTTAGGAAGGCATTCACAATCAATGAAAATCTCAGCTCCTGTATGGAGTGTCACTGTTTTATATTTGGGTGCCTATTAGGTAGGCAGATGACTAAAATTTATTTGTACAAATATTTTAAAGGGTGTGGGTATATATTTCCTTCTGGTGAAACTCATTAGGAGCTACTTAGAAAACAGAAAAAAATAAATGTGGTTCAGAATGGATCTGTTTTTGGTAACAATTATGAAATATGAGGTTATTGAGTTTACTAACCTTAAATAAGTCAATATAGGAGGTGCATAGTGTATCCCTTAGATGTCTAAGCACAGGGAGATGTAATTTTCATGCAGCAAAGTCTTCAGGAATGCTGAGCGTCTGATTACTGTATTTCAAATTAAGGTTCCATTACCTACTTGTTTTGTGATGTTAGGCAACCCCTCAAACTCCTTCAGTCTATGTTTCTTTGTCTACAAAAGTAGCATAAGAGCAATGTCCCATGAAGGTGGATGATCATAGTGTCTGCTCTGTTCTACTCATTTTCCATAGACAAAAAGCTCTGCTGGTATGAGGTCTGGAAGAAAAGAAAGGCAATTTCTGTTCACTGGGTTCTTAAGTAGCTTTGGATGGATGACACTGTGCTTAATGAGAACTTGTTAGAATTAAAATAGTGGCATCATTTCCCTTGGGTAGAAAAAAATATCACTGGAGGCATTGCTAAGTCAATAAATGGTTGATATTGTGCATATGAATAGTGTGTGTGTTTAAAGAAGGCATTTAGCTGGAGGAGTCACCAATACTGATACATAAGTCAAAGCTGTGGTGGCCAGTATTTTCTTCAGAATTGATGTTACCAGCGCTTTGTATTCAGAGATTATGGTAAGACGTACTATTTGTATCTCATTACATGTGCAAGGAGAACACACATAGTCAATTCAAAAAGAAATACTAATTTTATCTAGTAGGAAAAGTCTCAGGATATACCATTATGGATGACTCTGACTGGCATTAATTATTTGGGCATTGTAACATCAATATTCAATTTACCAACATTAGGACCCTTTTCAGGAATGAAATAGCCATGATTTATCACCCTATATTAAAAAGGTTGAATGGCATTATCACACATACATAATTCATTTTAATTAAATGCATATTCTCAAATAGTTTCTTAATGGTTATCCAATGCCTCATTAATCTTAAGTGTAACAACCTGAGATCCTTTGAGAGGTCATGTGATAATTCAAAACCCACAATCAAGACATGGAATGTCCAAGTACAGCATACATTAGTTGAGACTCATGGGTTAAATATATGTTAAATTTAATATTTATTTATTTTACAATTACTTCAAAAAATTTTAAAGAGATAACAGGCACATTTTGATAAAAGGTGGGGTTTTTCAACATCATTTTAAAAATTCCCTTCCAAAGGATGCTTAAATGTGCATGATTGCTATTTTATTTTCAATGAGCAGGTTTTACAGCAGATTGTGATATACATGGTTAAACAACAACAATAACAACATGGTCACCTTGCATTGTGTGAGAGTATCCTGTACACCTTATACTATGAATTTATAAACATCAGAAAGTTCTGTTTTGTTTACTTCAACATCATCCAAGTCTAGAATTTTACATCACGTACAGGCACTTGGTAAATGTTCCACAGACAGAAAGACTTGTCTTTAAATAAACTAGAACATATTAGCATTGTTAAAGTCTCAGGAATGAATCTTCCCTGCCTTGAGCATCTTTCAATTGGATACTTTGAAAAAAGTAATATGAAGAATATTGCTCTAATCTCAAGTCAAGTCTAGTATTGTCCCTAATACAATACATTCTGATTGTAAGGCATCAAGCTTAAAACTATGATTAGTAGCTTTCCAAAAATTTGCTACCATTACTAGTGAGGAATACATAGATATGACATACTACAAAAAAGTAAACAGAAGAAAACCTTTTATCTGTGTGAACTCTCAGTAATAAAATAATAATTACTCATGCAATAAATATAATTTTCATGTTTTCCTCTAGTTTTTCATTTGTGTTGCATATAGGATAAAAGATCACAGTATAGTGCCCCTTAGTATTTTGCCACTTTATTTTTAATAATATCCTTACCTTTTTCTTTTTTATTGATTTTATTGAGCTATACATTTTTCTCTGCTCCCCTTCCTGTCTCTCCCCTCCCCTTCTACACTCTCCCATGGTCCACATGTTCCCAATTTACTCAAGAGATCTTGTCTTTTTCTATTTCCCATATAGATTAGATCCATATATGTCTCTCTTAGGGTCCTCATTATTGTCTAGGTTCTCTGGGATTGTAGCCTGGTTTTTATTGCTTTAGGTCTACAAGCCACTTATGAGGGAGTATACATGATGTTTGTCTTTCTGGGCCTGAGTTAACATACTCAGTATGATGTTTTCTAGATCCATCCATTTGCCTGAAAATCTCAAGATGTCGTTATTNTCCATATATGTCTCTCTTAGGGTCCTCATTATTGTCTAGGTTCTCTGGGATTGTAGCCTGGTTTTTATTGCTTTAGGTCTACAAGCCACTTATGAGGGAGTATACATGATGTTTGTCTTTCTGGGCCTGAGTTAACATACTCAGTATGATGTTTTCTAGATCCATCCATTTGCCTGAAAATCTCAAGATGTCGTTATTTTTTTTCTGCTGTATAGTACGCCATTGTGTAAATGTACCACATTTTCCTTATCCATTTCTTTAGTCAAGGGGCATTTATGTTGTTTCCAGGTTCTGGCTATGACAAACAATGCTGCTATGGAAATAATTGAGCACAGGTCCTTGTAGCATGGTTGAGCATCCTTTGGGTATATACCCAAAAGTGGTATTTCTGGATCTTGAGGTGGGTAGGTTGTTTCCTATTTTTTCTGAGAAATCACTATACTGATATTTACAGGGGCTGTACCAGTTGGTACTCCCACCAGCAATGCAGGAGTGTCTACTTTACATCACATCTCCTCGGGCATAAGTTGTCATCAGTGTTCTTAATCTTGGCCATTCTTACAGGTGTACTATAGAATCTCAGAGTTGTTTTGGTTTGTATTTTTCTGATGGCTAAGGATGTTGAATATTTCTTTAAGGGTCTTTCAGCCATTTTAGATTCCTTTGTTGATAGTTCTCTGTTCAGGTCTATACCACATTTTTTACTGGATTATTTGTTCCTTTTGGACTAATTTCTTGAGTTATTTGTATATTTTGGAGATCAGTCCTCTGTTTGATGTGGGATCTTTTCCCATTCTGTAGGCTGTCAATTTGTCTTGTTGACCGTGTCCTTTGCTTTACAGAAGCTTCTCAGTTTCAGGAGGTCCCACTTATTGATTCTCTCAGTGTCTATGCTATGGGGGTTTTATATATATAGGAAGTGGTCTCCTGTGCCAAAGTATTCAAGTGTACTTTCTCTTCTCTGAGGTTCAGTGTGGTTGGCTTTAAGTTGAGGTTGACCACTGAGGGAGCAATAATATGCTTCTTGATAATGTACAACTGAAAAAGGAAAATACGTTTCCTTGGTACATTAGTCAATCTGAGAGAAAGAATGAGATAGTGAAATGGTATGTAGATACAGGCATGCTTGCAGCAAACCTATTTTGATATTTCAGACACATTCTCTTTCTGTCTGAAAAATTTTAGACAATGTCCTGTGTTTTATTATACTATCTATTATGTATCTACCTATCTATATCTATATCTGTCTATCTGACTATTATGTACAAATACTTGCTTTTAGAAATAATGAATTTTGTTATAAAATTTAATATTATTAATTTTGCTGATATTTCATCATTTCAAATTTTCTAATATTTATTGGTTGTAATGTTATTTGAAAAAGTTCTTAAAGTAGAAACTTAGAGTATCAATTTAGGAGTCTTACCTTCTATATTTAGTCATAAATCTATTAATTTAGATTCTGTAGTTTCTTTTTATAGTTGTTTGTTTTTAATAATTTCTTTTTTATTAAAAAATTTCCACCTCCTCCCCTCCTCCCATTTGCCTTGCCATCCCCCAATCCCCATTCCCCTCCCTCTCTGGTACAAAGAGAAGTCAGGGTTCCCAGCCATGTGGGAAGTCCAAGGTCCTCCCCCTCCATCCAGGTCTAGAAAGGTGAGCATCCAAACAGACTAGGCACACACAAAGCAAGTATATGCAGTAGAATCAAATCACAGTGCCATTGTACTTGGCTTCTCAGTCAGCCCTCATTGTCAGCCACATACAGAGAGTCAGGTTTGATCACATGCTCCATCAGTCCCAGTCCAGCTGGCCTTGG
>LOJH01012580.1:1527-16271 GCA_001685095.1 Ellobius talpinus
AGACAGACAGACAGACAGACAGACAGACAGAGAGAGGCAGAGAACTGGAAGCAGTTTGAGGCTTTTAACCTTGAAGCACTCTGCCAGTAGCATGGAGCCTCCAGCTAGGTTGTATGGCCTAAACCTCCTCTAAACAACATCACTAACCAGGGCCTAAGTGTTCAAATACCTGAGATGGTGGAGGAAGGGACTTTTCTGATTCAAGCCATCACTGCCCTCTAGACTGGCTCTCTCATGCCTACCCACCCCTTGCCAAGAGCTCAGAGGCTAGCTCTTTAAAGGCAGCAGCTCCCATCCCGTCTTCCCTCCTTCTAACCCATGCCTTTGCAGCTATAATAAGGAATTTGGCTCTAAACTCAAGGACAACAAGAAGCCACCATGGGAGACTAGGGAGACTCTAGATAGGAAGCAGTGACTCCATGGTGTATTTCTGACAAGCACGCACCAGAGGGTGTGTCCTCCTGGAGTCTCTTCCTACCTGGTGCACTGGCTTCCAGAACCTTGGGAGAGCAAATGACTCTTCCGACTGTCTCCTGGCTCCATTGTGCCCTCCAACGTGGCCATTCTCAGAGAATAACCCAGGCGGGAACGTGACTAGGCATTGTGACTGAACAAGGCAATCGAGGATGCTGGCCTGTAAGAAGGAAGGTCTGTGTAAGAACAAGAGAGTCAAAATCTGAATTCCCGTACCAGATGTTGAAAGGTGTGTGTGTGTGTGTGTGTGTGTGTGTGTGTGCGCATGCGTGTGTCTGTAGCCCACATGCTCGTCATGAGCATTAAGCTCTCCTATTACAAGCTGGTGCCCTCTGACTGTTGGAAACAAGCATTCTCAAGGAAACACATAAAGAAAAAGTAAGAGGGCAAAGCAATTCCTTTTTGTGAAAAGGTTGTGCCACAGCCCAAACCAGGCTAATGAACACAATCTCAGAGGGCTGGGTGATAGCTCAGTCCGTAAAGTGCTTTCCCTGTAAGCACAAGTACATGAACTCGGTCTCCAAAACCCTGTGGAGGGCCACGGGTTAGCTGAGCCTGGTGGCACGTGCCCTTCGTCCCCCTAGCATTCAGTCAGAGACAGGTGGAGGATATCTCTGAGTTTGAGAACAGCCTGGTCTACATAGTAAGTTCCAGACAAGACAGGGCTACATAATGAGTAAGACCCTGCCTCAAACAAAACCCTGGGTGCGGGAGTGTCCACCTGTAATCTTAGTGTTGGGGAACTGGAGACTAAGCAAATCAGTGGGGCCTGGGGACCAACCAGCCTAGCTTAGGTGGTGAGATCCGGGTCAGTGAGAGACTCTGAAAAAAACAAAAAGTGTATGTAGGGGTGTTTGGCCTAAAGAATGACAGCTGACATACATGGCATCCCAGATTTCAAGCTGTTTCCAAATGACTATGAATTTGAAATAGGGAGGTCAGAACCAGTTTGCCAGCCATATTGCTTCAGCTGTCTATATTAAGTCGCTTGCTTAAGCAGACTGGTCCTAGACAGGGCACCTACAGTAGGCCCTGTGTTGGCACTGAGGACATTGAGGACAATCATTATTCTCAGGAAATTCACAGCCCGGTGGGACTCAATACAAAGACAGGCTTTGCCAGAGGCACAAAGAGCCAGCGATGTTCAATGTGGCTTCTCATGGCGGAGGGATCCATCCCCATTGTCCTGGGGTGCTTCCTGGAGGACATGGTGGCCGAGGCAGTAGATAGCTAGAACAGTTTGAGTTGCCATGGTTATTCTCAGAGGAGCTGGGATTCTGGTCTCTAGGAATGAAGAGCATTCTCAGAAGGAAAGGCCCTGGTTCTCTAACAGAGTCTCCGCACTGGGAGGACTTGTTGCTGGGTATGGGAAATGGTCATGGCGAAGAAAGAGGCCAGAGGGAGAAGTAGAGATTAGCCTGCTTCAAAGTCCTAAACCAGAGAATCTTAGGACAGACAGGGGCCACAGGTTTGGGGGGCCCTTCAGCCCGCTGCTCAGAGGAGGCTGTATAGGGAGAGTGGAGGAGTGGAGGGTGCCCCAGCAGGGGTGGAAGAAGCTGGCCACACTTTGTCTTAAGGGTATCTGGGGCCTTGCTCGTGGTCAAGTTGGACAGATATCACAAGCCAGGCTGCATATGAGCTGCCTCACATGACTCCTTGGTGCTGTCCTGATGAAGAAAGATGCCTTCTGACCACACCCACTCTTTTAGGGGTCTTGCCTACCAGCTGAGATATAACCAAGATTTGCCTCTGCCACCCACCCTCCAAGTGAGAGTAAGAACAAGGTAGACCTGGGAGTGTAGGAGAGCATTGCATAAGCCAGACCTGAGAACCAGCCCAGCCCTGACTGGCAGTAATAGGGACATGCAGTGACAGGTTCAGTAGCCTTGGGGGCAGCTAGGAATGGAACCAAGTCCTTTGAAGCTCAGAACCCCAATTCTCCCTGGCCACCTGCCTTCAGGATTACTTGGCAAAGGTAAAATTGCAGGGTTTGTAGTGGACCACAGCCTCAGGCAGGACCATTCTCCAACGTGCTGTTCCTGTCCCCAAAGCTCTCTCCACAGTGAGATGCTTCACATAGTGTCAGCTGACATGAAAGCCCATGGGGAGGCAGAGGAAGGGGAGTCCCCACATGTTTGAAGCCAGACTGGTCCATACAGAGATTTCCACATTAACCAAGGCTACAGAGCAAGAACCTGTCTCAAAAACAAAATGGGGTGTAGAGATGGCTCAGAGGTTAAGAGCATTGGCTACTCTTCTAGATGACGTGGGTTCAATTCCCAGCACCCATACGGCAACTCACAGTCATATATAACTCCAGTTACAGGGGATACAATGCCCTCTTCTGAACTCCATGGGGCAGCAGGCACACACACGGTGCACGGACATATATGCAGGCAAAATACCTATACACATAAAACTTAATTTAAAAACAAGATTTAAAAAATTTAAAAAAATAATTTAAAAATAATTTTTGCTTTTCCTGGGCACCAATTAGTGATGTACTCGAGAGTTTTGAAAGGGACGATTCTCTGTGAAGTCACAACTTCTGTAGGAGCATTTTAGGGGAAGCATTAGGGATGCTCACTGCAGTCTGTCCATCACCCACACAGCCAACAGTGAAGGATTAGGTACAGAAAGTACATAAGGGACATCAAAACAATGGATGGCACAAAGTCATTAAAATGTGCTGCAGAAACACCAAAACATGAGTTTTCATTGCCTGTTAGTAGAGATAAAGATAATACAACACGACATATGATCACAGTGGCTTAAGTATGTGTCATGAATAGAGAATAGAAAGGTCTTCTCCTACTTGAGGTCCTGTTTGTTATTTTCTTGTTTCCATTTTGCAAAGCTGTCAACAATGGACACGTATAGTATTAAGAAAAGAAATATGTGTGTCTTTGTGTGTGTGTGTGAATGTGTGTTGGCATATGTGAGTGTGTGTGTGTGTGTTGGTGTGTGTCTCTGTGTGTGTGTTGGTGGGTCAGACAGAAAAGATCAAGTTCAGATAAAGATCACCAATGACTTACCTGCTTTTCCAAAGCAGGCTTCTCTTTCCTGCTTGGAGATTATTACAGAGAAGGCTGAATGACTCCATCCCCAGTCATCTAGAGGGCACCCTAATGGGCCTGATTAATGTACAGGGATTTGCATCTTAGAAAGAGACCCTATCCCTCACTCAGGTTTGGAGAGATGGTTTAGCATGTAATCCCAGTCCTGTGGAGGCAGAGACAGGAGGATTCCTGGGAGTCCAACAATTGAGCTCCAGGTTTAATGAAAGACCCTTTCTCAAAAAGTAAGATGGGAAAAGTAAGGCAGAGAATAACTGAGGAACACACCTGAAGTCTACCTCTGGTCACCACCTATGCATAAACATGTACAGACACAAAGTGCTAAAATATTTGTAACAATGTTATTACAGAGGCTGGGAAATGGCTGGACAGGTAAAGGTGCTTGCCACACAAGCCTGACCACCTGTTTGATCCCCTGAACCCACATCAAAAGCCTGATGTGATGGTGTGCGTCTAATCTCAGCACTCATAATGTGAGTGAGGATCAGAAACAGCAGTATCAGCCTGGCTGGAGTAAACTGTGCTGCAGAAATGAGAGGCCCCACCTCTCAACAAGGCGGAAGGAGAGACTCCTGAAAGGTGTTCTCTGACTTCCTCGTGAATATTAATAAGCATATATATGTATATATATGTATATATGTATATATATGTATATATATACTGTTTCCACAGCATTAGGCACGCTCGCCTTCGCTCGCCTTGCTGTGCAGCCATCAGCATCCACTCCCATACCTTCTCATTATCCCAGGCTGAAACTGATTTGTTCAATGAGAACGCCACACGTCCTCTGAGGGCGGGGCCTGGTAGTCCCATTCTCCTGCTCTGTGGGCTTGCCTCTTGTGGTATCTCTCTCTGCCTGGATACTTGGTGTTTGGTTTTATGCACTTAGCATGTTTTCAGGGTCAATTCTGTTGTAGCTGATTTGAGAGCTTCATTCCTTTCTAAGCCTGATAATATCCCTTTGCGTGTACTTCCAGCATCGGCTTTACCCACTCACCCATCCATCCGTACCTTCTGGGGCTGTTTCTATTTTACCCTTTCATCTTCTCGGAGCAGGAGTGAACAGCAGCAGTCTGTCAATATTCCTCTGACAGCGGAATGGCTGGGTCACATGGTGGCTCTAACTTCTGAGGCCCTGTCACAGGGTTTTCAGTGGCACCTTTGTCATTTTGAACTCCTACCAGCAACATGAAAAGGTTCCAGACTCTCCTCATACTTGCCAACACTTATTAAGTTTTTCCACCTTTTCAAATTGTGTTCCATACATTTATAAAATGAATTTTAGTCATTTTCACCTTAAAGCTTATTTTTAATTTCCGTACTTGATACCTCAGTGTGAGGTGTTACTTCGTGAATTTGGCTTGTTTTTTCCCTGTTAATTGGCTACAATGAGCATCTTTTTGACTCTATGGGTCTTAAACAACTATGTAGTCTTTGGAAAAATTCAAGTCTTTTGTTCATAATTATTTCCTTGTTTTAGTTTTTATATAACCTGGACACAAGGTATCTATGTTGGGATAAAAGGTAACATTTGTTCCTTTTAAATTTAGAATATTCATCTTCAAAGGATGGAAACAAGAGCCTAGTATTTGTGTCTTTGACATGTGTCATTCCACCTCTAGGCATGTCACAGATGTGAGGAAAGGAAGACGTGATACTGTCAAAGCCAAGGCCCAATAATGAGACGTGGGTTAAATAACAAAAGGGGTCCCTATCTAGGGCTCTGTGTAACCACAGATAGGGTTGCCATCGGACCTTCACAGCAACACCAGCCACAAAATGACAAGGGCAAGACAGTACTTAAAATGCATCCCCATTTTTGTTTCAAATATACATAGAATTGTAAAAAAAATAGAAATACGTCAAAATGTTAATACTGGTGATCTTAAACGAACATGCTTTTGTTTGTTTCGGTTTTTCGAGACAGGGTTTCTTTGTGTAAGAGTCCTGGCTGTCCCGGAACTCACTTTGTAGCCCAGGCTGGCCTCGAACTCGTAGAGATTCACCGAAACCAGACTCTGCCTCCCGCCATCAAAGCTTATGCCCCTCGCCCTGCTGTTCAGGTATTTTTTGTTGTTTGATGTTCTTGTTCTTTAATTTTTTAAAATATTCTCTTCAAGTTCCTAAATTTTCTCCAGCAACGTGCTTTTTTTGTTATTGCTTTGTGTGTGTGTGTGTGTGTGTGTGTGTGTGTGTGTGTGTTTGGTACCAGGTTGGAACCCACTCACATACGCCAGGAAAGCACTCTGCGGACTGAACTACATTCCCAGACCAAGAACGGTATTATTAAGGTATCCACAAGTGTTATCCCAGTCACACAAGAACCTCTATACCGTGTACGCAGCCTCGAAAGATCTCCCGAGGTGCTTGGCGTGGGGAGCTCAGAGAGGGTTTCCCCTCTTCTTCGTCCTCGCCAAGGTTTACAAATTCCATCTAACTGGTAAGGTTTGGTCTTGTTTCTGACAGGAAGGGCAGGACAGTCTTCAGAAAAGTCTAACTTAAATGAAAGTCTGATTCAAGGGAAATCTGGCCCAACAGGCAATCGCCAGGCATAACCCGCCAGAATCCTGCCTTCTGAACGTGAGAACCTGGCGGGGCCGCGAGACTACGCAGACTCAGTCCGGCCGCGCGCCGAAGCCCCGCCTCCGGTCCCGCACCCGTCCGCACCGCACTTAGCTTCAGAGAACGCTCCACCGAGTCCCGCCCACACCCTAGGCCACGCCCCATTCACGCCCCATTCAAGCCTCGCCCCCGAGCCGCTGCCTTGCCCAGCATTTAGAGGGGGCCGACCCAGAGCCCGCCCACTCCAGGCCCCATTCCGTCCGCACCCTTCGCGACCCCGGAAATCGGAGACGGTGGCCCAGTGGCTCCACCTCTAGCTGTGCAAAGGACCCGCCTCCAGGCAGNNNNGCGGGTCCTGCCGCACCCGGGACTTCATTTCCGGCGCAGGCCTCTTAGAAGTCACGCTCCAAGGCGCGAGAGGCCCCGCCCTACGTCTACCGGGAGTCTACTTCCGGGGTGGGGCGTAAGGCTAACACGTTTCGCCCAAAGGCTGTCCTGCTTATAGGCACTCTTTATCGTTTTCTGCTCCGCCTGTGCCACCACCGCCAGGTGTGAGCGCGAGGCCTTCTTGGCCTCTAGGGAAAGCAGGTCAGGGCACTGCGATGGCGGACGAATTGTGTCACCCGGAGCCGGGGCCCGAGGCCCCTCCTGCTTTGCACTGTAGCCTCCTTCTTTTATAAGGATTGAGGTTGCCCTGCTGGGTCCTCAGCCCAGGTCCAAGAATTGCAGAGCCCCGCGGTGAGACCGCCCTTTTCGCACGAACCCACAACGTGCTGTAACAGTGCTGCTCCCAACGGCTGTGGCCCGCACTGTTCCTCCACCGAGAGCTAGAGCCCTGTGAACCACACCCTGGTTTTGAATCTCTGCTTTAACCCGTTTTGCTCAACTGGAACCTGTAAACGTAGTTCCCTTCCGTGGTCACTGCTGATCGCCAGCTCCGCCCTGTTCATCGCTCTCTCATCCCTAGCTGGATGGAAGACCCTCCTTTCTTAAGCACGCTGGAGGTGCCTGATGTCCCCACCCACCTGTTCACCAAGATCATCAAATGTAGATGCTCCTTAACGATGGCTCCTACCGAGCACCCACTGCGGCTTGAACACATCATCTGATGTTCCTAATCTACTAAATGTCCTGGCTTATCTATGCAGCACACAGGAGCATGTGGTTTCCCCTTGGTAATGGCCGACGTTGAGTAAGGGTGTTTCTATCGCGTTATCGTCAGCATGGGAAAGATCAAATTCAAAATCCCAAGTACTGTTTCTGCTGACTCCTGTCACGTCTGCACCACTGCAAGATCAACCCCGAAATGAACTATTGTAGGCTGTGCACCATCTGCACACTGTGTCTCTCTTTGTACAGGAGCGGGGGCGGGTGGGCTGGGGAAGATGGTCTCTATGAAGCCTTTGAAGAGAGGCCATGGAAAAGTAGATGATTTCCGAGCATCTAGTTTGTTGGATCGAGCTTGCCAAGGCACTCTTGTGGACGAAATGTGTATGAGAGCCATCACTCCTGTGTTCTCATTAGTGTTGAAGAAACCAGCCTTATAGTGCATTGAGACGCTTATCCCATCTGTACCTACTGCTCTCCCCGGGATGTCATTAGGTATCTTATGGTTCCATGGTGTCTTTCTAGGTCTTATGCACTGAGTGTTGACAGCAGCAGGTTCACAGGATGACTGGCCCTGGGCTTGAGGCTCTGCCTAGCTTGTCCGCAACAGTTTAGATTTTCTAGACTAAAGTGTGCCTTAGAGAGGCAGCTGCATGGTGGATTGATTTTTTTTTGACTCTATTAAAAAAACAAAGCTTGGGAACTGGATAGGCACCGCTGTAAACAGAAAACACATGTTTTCCAAGAGATGGCCCTCTTCGTTTCTTGGTTCCACCAGTTGTGAACAGAGGCCCACTTTAAGCATAGAGAGTCTGGGACTGGGGACTGTCTCAGCTAAGAGATCGACAGCCCCCCTTCTTATGAAGAGGATGAATGGGGTGAATCTAGGGTGTGGGCCGAGGAAGAAGGCCTTTTGAAGCAGATCAGGACTTGGTAGAGAGTCTAGACCACTTCTGTGCTCAGAGAATTGTTCTGGGTTTCACCTGAGCTAGTTTTAGGTGAATAGGTGTCCCTTGGGGCCTGATAGCCACACATGCAGAGACACCTCTCTGGTTCAGAAGAACCTTTGGCTACAAATCAACAGGTTCTCAGGGAGTTCAAACTACTCTGAGACCTCAGCAAAGTCTCCCCTCCTCCCTCTCTCTCTGCCTTCCTTCCTCCCTCACTTCCTTCCTTCCTTTATTTCTCTCTTGTTAAAGATTTATCTTCTTTTTAATTATGTGTAAGTGTGTGTCTGCATGGGAGTGTGCATGGGAGTGTGCATGTGAGTGTAGGTGCCCAAGGAGGCCAGAAGCACTGGATGCCCCAGAGCTAGAGTTTTAGACAGTTGTGAGACACTTGATTTGGGTGCTGAGAACCAAACTTGGGTCATCTGGAAAAGCACCCATGTTCTCTTAATTGCCAAACCTTCTCTTCACCCCCTAGTTCTTTCTTTGTGAATACATGTATGTGTTTCTGTGTGTCACAAGTATGTGTATACATGCATGTGTGCATGTGGGGGCCAGAGGTCAGTGTTCAGTGGCTTCCTCAATCACTCTCTGTTTTATTTTGTGTTTATTTTTGTTTTTAAAAAAGAGTTTCAGAGTTTTGTTTTATGTGTACAAGTATTTTGCCTATATGTGTGTATGCTGTGTGCATGCCAGGTAGGTGCCCACAGAGATCTGAACTGACCACCAGGTCCTCTAGAACTGGAGTTACAGATGGTTCTGAGCCATCATGTGGTGCTAGGAACTGAACCTGAGTCCTCTGTAAGAGCAACAAGTGCTCTAATCCACTGAGCCATCTCTCCAGAGCCTCCACTTCATTTTCTGAGGCAGATTCTCTCGCCAAACCTAGAATTTGGTGATTTGGCTGGACTGTCCCTGCCTCCCCAGTGATGGGATTGTAGTGCTACCATGGTGCCAGCTTCTTTTGTAGGTTCTAGGGCTTAAGCTCAGGTTCTTATGGTTACACAACAAGCACCTTACTGACTGAGGAATCTGCCCAGCTCTAGTTTCTTAACTTCTTTGGGCCTCAGGTTTCTCGTCTGTTAAATGTGGGTACCCATATTTGCTTGTGGGGGGTTAAATAAGATAAAGGGATAGAACCAAAATACATTGTATGCTAGTATGAATTTTTCCCTTTTTTGGTACAAATTCTTCAAAGAATAAATATAAAATGATATTTTTAAAAGATAAAGGGAGTCTGGAGAGATGGCTTAGAAGTTAAGAGCACTTGAGATTATTCCAAAGGACTTTAATTCACCCAACCTCAGCTGCTCACCACTGCCTGTGACTCCAGCTCCAGGGGATTCTGACACCATCTTCTGATGTCCACAGGGACCTGAAGGCATTTGCTCATGCTCATACACAGCTGCATACATATACATGGGATATAATAAAGTCAACCTCTAAAGATACAGGAAAACTCCATCAGACCTATAACTAAGCTGAAAAAAATTCAGGAGCAAAAACTAAACTTGGTCCCAGTTTTAATGCTGAGTTCCTTATATTCCGTTCAGGAATCTGTGGAGGAACCCAGGAGCCTCTAGAGTCTAGATACACCTAATGAGTCTAGGATGGCACCTCTGTCGCTGTCCTTGGCTGGGCGCTGCTGGCCCCACATTAGCTGCAATAATTTCTTTAGTAGCAGGTACCTCAGTGACTCATCATCCTTCAGGAAGTTCCCAGAAGCCTCCTCTGTGTCCTCATGGGCAGACTGGATTTGGGAAAGCCACTGGACATTTCTGGACCGGCTCTAACTGGGTGGTCCTGCAGCAGCCAAGGCCAGGCCTCCTGTCCAGGGCCAGGCTGTGCCAAAACTGTAAAGCCAGGACTCCTCCTGCTTCCTGGCTCTAAGAAAACATACTGTGGCCTAGAAGTCTAGACTGGTCACCAGTGATGCTGGTTAGTATGAGTGTCTAATTGTTCACACAGAATTCCAAGCTTGGTGTAGGAATCAAACTGAAGCAACCTTTAAAACACGAGGCTGCCTTTGTGTACTGTGCAGTTTGATTTTCATAGGATTTTGACCTTGGGGGAATATTTCAGATCATTCCTGACCAGAAAGAGGCATCTTTCCTGTCGATAGTGGGATTTTGAGATTTTGAAGCTGGGTTCCTCCCAGCCTGTCACTCCGGTTCGCCCATGCATCTCTCCAGCCCTCAGTTTCCCCATCTCAGATGCTCCACGGAGGAAAGACACAGGCTGAGCCCACACTTGTGGGTGACACAGCTCATTTATAAGTTTAAAAAATAACTCACAAAGTCCTGTTCACAGCTGCTAAAATAAATCATTAGAAGCCACCCAGTGGTCTGTCAATGGACAAGCAGCTGGGCTTCAGTCAGCATGCAATGGAATAGTACAGACCAGTGAAAAGCAGCAAGCTGTGGTAGCATGAACCACAGAGGCGGATGCAACTGTTCCAAGCAAGAGTTCATGCTCTGTGGTTCCTTTCTATTAGGTCAGGCAAAGGGAAAGCACTGTGCAGGAACAGCACTCTGGAGCCTGGCAGTCGTCACCTCCCTACGAGGGGCTCCGGGGAACATTAAGTATAAGGCTACAGACTTTTTCTTGGTGCAGGGGGTGATGACACAGCGCTGCACTAGAACTTACAAGTATACAAAGCTGACTGTATTTGCTTTGTTATTTATTGAGCTAGGGTCTCATGTATACCATGCTCCCCTCCAACCTGCTGGGTAGCTGATGATGACCTTGGACTCTCAGTCCTCCTCCTGTACCTTTGAGGTGCTGTGACAGCAGAATTGTGTCACTGCTCCTACTGTGTATAGCACCGGGTGTTGAACCCAGAGCTTTGAGCATGTTTTGCAAGCACTTCACTAACTTATCCAGACCCCCAACCTAATAATGGTGATTGTAGAAATTATTTACCTTTTATTTTTTCCAAATACTATAGACAATAATATTGAGTTTTATAAAATTCTACAACATATTGAACAAAATTTTAAAATAATCTATACTGTGATCTAGCTACATGTAGACATGTGTAACTTGCCATGTAATCTAGTTTTATGCACACACACATGTATGCTTGCATGCACACACATGTACTGTTTGAAATATTCCAGAAGGACCTTGAACACAATTACCCAGTAATTAACTTGTGAGTAATTTCTGTTTTCTTTTTATGCTTGTCTATATTTCCAGATGTTTCTTAATGAACACTTTTATATTCATAAACAAATAACAAACAAGCATATCTCCTATCTTTCCCCCCAACTCTAAATCTGGGAGGTAGAACTGTACTCCTAGATGGGACTTAGAGAAACACCCCAATTCCAAAGGGCACTGCCCAGTGAGGTGACTGCAGGGAAAATAGCTTTGGTCGGGAACCCCCAACCCTCCCCCATTGGCTCTGTTTCTGTGCTGATCACCCTGAGGGCTGTGTGCCCATTTAGCCCTGCTGAGCTGCTATACTTCGTGGGCAAGGGGAGCCAGGATAGCACTGTCCCTGGCAGACCTTTCTGATTGGAGGGCTGGCCTGGGGCCATGTGCACTCTCTGGGTACAGCTGCCTTCTGTGTTGCCCTGCCCAGCATAGGATCTGTGGTTTGGATCTCTGCACCCTTGTTGGTCACCCCGCTTCCTCAAGGCCTAGTGGGAGTAGCTCTAACATAGGTTGGCAGAGCCTGTCAGTCATTGAACACAAACTCATCCACTTGTAACCCTGAAAGCTTAGGGATATTGTTTGGGGCAACTAAAGCTTTAGATGAAGAGTAACTTGCCCAGAGAATCTTGGCCAGCAGTTGGTTGAACTTAACCCTTTTCCTGGGCTTCCAGTTTTTATAATTTCAGTTCCCATGAGTGTCTGGACCCAGTAGTTGACTAAGGTGGTGTGGGTGTAGGGCCTGGATGTTTGTAGGTTCTGTGGCTAGTCTTTGAAGTTGACTGTGATCATCTCTGGGAATAGGATTCTGCCTTTATTGGAAGCTGCTGGGCCCAGTGTTCAGCACTGCTCTCTCCTGCCTGCTGGTCTCACAAGGGTTTTGAGGGAGACACCCGGTGGCTCTGGTTTGTTTCCCTTCCCTGATTGATGGAGCAGATTCTGCAGCAGCCGGATATAAATAAGAGCCTGAGACTGTTAAAAATAATTTTTTAAACCAAGTCTCAAATGGGAAAGCTGAGGCACAGAAGGTTAAGGACGCAGTGTGATACAGCGCTTGTAATCAGCAGCAAATGTCACAGTGTCTAGTCCTGGAGAACAGCCTGCCAGAGGCCGGGTTTATACCCTGTGTGAAGGCAGCCCAGGGTGTGGTCAGCTGGGTGTCGCTGCAAGGAGGAGGGAGGTCCTTGACTCTGCCCAAAATCTTCAGTGAGCCTTCAGTGAAGTGCACGGTGTCTCCCTTTCTCCCTCCTTCCCTCCCTCCCTCCCCCTACCCCCTTTCTGTGTGTACTAGCTGGCCCACAAACTTCCCAGGATTCTTTGCCTCCTGTCTCTCCATAGGAGCAATGGGATTACAAACACTTTTATCCTGAGTGGTTTTTATGTTGTTTCTGGGAATTTGAACACAGGTCCTCATGTTCATATGGCAAACAAAGCCACTGAGTTAGTCTCCCATTGGTGTGTGTTTAAATGAATTAATTAACTCAATTATTATAAGTATGTATTGTATAAGCACCTTCTTGTCACATCATGTGTGTGGAAGCCAGATGACAATCTATTTGTAGGAGCTGGTTTTCTTGACATACCACGTAGGTTCCAGGGGTCAAACTCGGAGCCTCAGGCTTCAAGTGGCAGCAAGCGTCTTCACCAGCTCAGCCATCTGGAGGCACCATACCGGTGCCTTCATTTAAGAACAAGGGATAACTGGGCATGTTGGCTTATGCTTGTTATGGGCACATGGGAGGCCGAGGCTGGAAGACGGCTGCATCTGAGGCCAGTCTGATTTACACGGACAGTTGTAGGCTAGCCAGGGCTATATAGTACGACTCTCTCTGGGTGGTAAGGGGATGGGATGACAGAAAGGGGAGGTGAATACTCTTTCATTGAAAATATGAAGCATGCCGGACGATGGTGGTACATGCCTTTAATTCCAGCACTTGAGAGGCAGTGGGTCTCCAAGCTAGAGGCCAGTCTGGTCTACAGAGTGAGTGCCAGGACTGCCAGGGCTACTGAGAGCCCTGTCTCTAAAATTAATTTTTTTAAAAGAAAATACTGAAGCAGGGCATAGGAGCATGTGTCTATAATCCCAGCACTCAGGCTGAGTCAGGAAGATCTAGGTTAGCTTGGGTTACGTACAGAGACCATGTGCTAAAAATAAAAATAAAAAAGCATGAAACTGTCTCTGAGTCCTGGTGTCAAATCATGACCAAAGGTGCTGCTTATTTACTAAGAGCCTACTGTATACGGATCTACTGCCAAACCCTCAGAATACCCACGGAAGCTCTCCCCACCTCTGAGGGAAGCAGCGACCCTGAGATAGCACACCGCATCACACAGGAAAGCCAGGAGCTAACCAGATGGCTTCAGTCCTTATAATCTCCCCACTGTCACCACACCTTCTCCCCCTTTAAGACACACATAACAAATCGCCACTGAAATGTGTTTTCTCCTCTAACCAGGATTTGAAATTATTTTTGTAGGCAGAATTCAGTAACAGAATCACTGGCGATAAGACCCTTGCCTTGTGGCATTGTTGACCTACGGTCACAGTCAGGATTGGCTACTTAGTTCTCAGAGCCTAGAACAAGATGAAAATGCAGCTCTGAGCTTAAAAATGACTCTGATACCCATGCAGGCAACATCTGACAAGCATGGGGTCCTTTTGTGCATTTGGCCCTGTGGGACTGAACATGTCACACACCTACAAAGCCAGCCCTGGGTCAACAGTGTGCTTTTATTTTCTATCTTCGTCACCTCTCTCCAACCCTACTGTTTTTGTTTTGTTTTTTTGGAAGGCTCTTATACAGCCCAGGCTGGCCTTGAACTGATTACATAACCAAGAATGACTCCTGATTGTCCTGCATCTGCATTTTAAGTGATGGGATTATCAGTGTGGACCACCACTCTGGTGTAAGCAGTGCTGGGGCTTGAACCCAAGGCTTCCTGAATGCTGAGCAAAGTCTTCTAACTGAGCACACCCACAGCCCTTTTCATATTTCTTCTTCTCCCCCTCCCATGTTCCTTCCTAGTTTTTGTTTTTAAAAGAAGTTTTAAATGTTTTTTATGTGTATAGGTGTTTTGTCTGCATGCCATGTGTGTACAGTGCCCATGGAGGCCAGAAGAGGGTGTTGGACCCCCTGGAATTGGAGTTACAGATGCGTGTGAGCCCCCATGTGTGTGCTGGGAATCAAACCCAGAGCAGAAGCCAGTTCTCTTAACTGCTGAGCCATCTCTCCAACCCCAAGATAGTAGCTTTGGCTGGCCTGAAATTTGCTATGTAGACTAGGCTGGCCTCAAACTCAGAGATACACCTGTTTCTGTCTCCTGAGTGCTGGGATTAAAAGTATGTGACATCATGCCCAACTCTCAAGGTTTATTTTTAAGTGTGTGTGTGTGTGTGTGTGTGTGTGTGTGTGTGTGTGTG
>LOJH01012581.1:2341-15934 GCA_001685095.1 Ellobius talpinus
GGACCTTTGGAAAAGCAAGCAATGCTCTTAACCTCTGAGCCATCTCTCCAGCCCGGTTCTTCTGATTCTTTAGGGCAGCCCAGTAATATAGCATTTCCAGCTACATCCTTCAGCTCCTGGTCCCTTCCTCTGTCATCAAGTCCAACAAAAGATAACCTCCTCTTAGAGTCATATGAAAAGTGACATTAGCCTTACCCACAGCCTTCATTCTACTTTTCTACCTGGCAACACATGCACATACTTGGGGGCTTATGCTGGGACAGCTATGGGGATCCATCTTTTTGCCAGTCTGTGGTGGCTTACTTGTTAAAGGGTACAGTTTCAGCCACAACCCCACGCTGCTGGAATCAGGCCAGGGTGAAATAGGTCCTTGAACTCGGATCCTAGCCTCACCTCGTACTGCCATATAAACTTGGCCAGGTCACTGATCTTTTCTTTTGGTTAAGTTTGGATCCCTAGGTCCTTGGGTGTGTGTAGTTTATTTAGGAGGTGGCTCTGGGAAGCCTTTTGAGGGAGTAAGAACATTTACCAGGGTGGAAAGTAAAAAGGGTTGCACCAGGGAGGCTGGCACTGCGGGCAGCAGGACCTGTCTTCTCGAGAATAGAATACCAAGGCAAAGCCCAAAATCATGCAGAGCAGGATGTCATTCCTCCTCACGTCTTGCCTTGCTCCTTGAGCCTTTCCATTCTGTCCTTTTACAAGCTGCTCCTGTTCTGAGGAACAGGGACACAGGAAACCACCCCTTCATATGGCTCTAGGCAGAGCACACTGAAAGTATTGAATGTTATTACCTTCTGGCTATGAATATAGATAGAGTACAGGTCCACCTGTGATCGGCAGGCTGCTAGCATCCCAGGAGAGCTATGAATGTAGCCTAACACATCTGTGCCTGACAGCATCGTACTGTGACGTCAAAAGATTGGATGGGCTGAGATTTGACACCTACATTAATTTCACATTTGAACTTCTAAGATTTCATATTATGAATATGAAAATGTTCTAAAGTCTTGAAAAAGATGAACTCTATTCCAGTTGAAAGCATCTCGGGTGAAAGATACTCACCCTGCATATAGCTGTAGCAGGGTTTGGCTACAGGGCTGACTAAATAGGACATGAACTCACTAATTAGCTCTGTGCTTACCACGTGCTAGATACCCAAGAAAGCAAACTGCTAAGTGGCCCCTGGTGGTCACCGTGTCCCTTTATTGTTCTGTTTCCTCTCCTGTGGCCTGAGAGAAATTGATAACGCATGTGAGACTTGAGTAGACACCATTTTGTTTTGCCTGACTCTTCAAATAGGAGGGACAAGTGCCAATCAAATTGCCCCAGAAATGAAAGGAAGAGGTGGCTGAGATGGTGCTGAAAGACAGGTATTTGTTTTGAGAAGGGTTTGCCAGGGCTTGGCCATCAGAGCAGTCAGGGACTTCTACCAACATCTCGAAGCTACTCCAGAGCTGGAGAATAAGAGAGGAAGCCATGAGGGCGGAAGGAAAAGGGGAGATCTTTGGGAAATGCCAGAAATATGTATGAAAGCACTGGAGCAGGAAGCAGAGAGCTGAACTCAAGACACTGTACCAAAGAATGGGTTGTGTGGCTTGAACACAAGTCAAGGGTTGGGCATCTCAGGTCAATTGGTTGAAGTTGGACATTCATTCTAAAAGGTTCTTTTCAGCTCCAAACTGTAATGGGCACGTGATACCCAACTGTCTGCATGTGACAGCGCATAGAAGACATGTTTGTTTTACTTTGCTTCGTGTCAACCTTGAACAATCCTGGGAAGTGACCTCATCATGACCTAGGCCAAGGTCCTGGGGCCAGAAGAACTGGATCAAGTGACCAATTAGTCATTTTTTAAAAATAATACAAGAGAACAAAACAATGCATTCCATATTTGACTTTTGGTTCACTAGCTGACGAGATGTATGGATAGTCACAGCTTACTGTGGACTGGAGAGTGCACAGGTGTACACCTGCTAAGGTGCTGGATCTCTGTGCACATGCTGTCTTTTTTTTGGATCGAGGCTATGACCCAGTTGCCTTGGTGTGTGTGTTTTCATCCATGCGATCCCTTACCTTTGTCCTTGTTCCATCCAACTCAGTACAGTTGCAACCTAATCACAAGTGCCCTATATCCCAGGGTCATGGTCCTGGGAACTCAGACCAAACCAGTACTTGAACCTAAGTCCTTGCGGGTTTTCAGAAGCCCTCTGGCCATATACTAAGGGGGCTTATCTACCCATTATAATTCCTTGTGATGGTCCAAAAACTCACCCGTGTAGACCAGAAAGAAGGGTCTCCCTTTGCAGGCAAACATATACAGTAGGTATCAGAGTCCACGGCTTCAAATGGAATCTCCATGTCTTCTGATGTGCTCTATGGACATGCCTAGGAAGTTCTGGCAATGAATAACACAGATGGAGAGTTATATGGACTGGATGTGTCTGTCACCTCACCATCACATGCTGAAGCCCATATCTACAGTGTGATGGCATCCAAAGGTGGGTCCCACAGGATGCGATCGGGTATAAGAAAAGGAAGGGGGCAGAGCTCCCTCTCTGTCTTTACATGAGCCACAGGGAGAAACTGGGGGGGGAGGAGAGAGAGAGAGAGAGAGAGAGAGAGAGAGAGAGAGAGATCACCACAATGAAATTTGGTGAACTGAGGAAGTGACAAGGGAGGTAGTGTCACTTTAGCCCATGGCGTTTTGTGACAGCAGCCCAAACAGATTGGTTGCTCCAGGCATTGCTACAGAAACGGCTGGATTTTCCTGACAGAGGGGCTACACCACACTGGACAAGGTGAATCTGGGATGGTTCCACCACATGGTATTTTTCTTTCCAGGGGAACTTTCTGTCACCCCCATGATGCTGAAACTGGGATGTGTGTGCTGTGACACAGGCTCAGACTGGGTAGAGACTGAGGGCATTCCTGACCCTGTCTCCCCAGTGTTCTGTTTCGAAATCACCAGTGCCTCCCAGAGAATGTGCTCATGTGCCCCTTAACTTCTGATCAATGTCTTCAGAAACCAAAGGTTATAGCTGTCATACAGTGGTACGCCCTATGCTGGTCCCATGGGTATGGGGCCACGGTGCTCCCAACGTGTGCCCAAGTCCCCCAGGACATCCTTCCCATTCCAGTGTACTGATTGAGATCACCATAATCCTGGGTTCTGCATATGGAGTGGTAGCCACTGCAGTCAGAAAAAGAACTGACTTCAAAGGTGCCACAGCTTCCTCCTAAACCTGAGTGGGAGTGAAACTCCTTGGGAAGAATTCTTTAAGCACAAAGCTCAGGACCCAGGACCTGAGAATGGAGTTCCTTTGATACAATGTTGCCTAGAATGCATCCAGGTCTGATACAGTGTTACCAAGCACTCTCCAAGTTCTGATACAGTGTTGCCTAGCATGCACCCAGGCCTGATACAGTATTGCCTAGCCCCCATCCAGGCCTGGTTCAGATACCCAGGACCACACAAATCAGTTGGCACACACTTGGAACCCCAGCACTCAAAAGGTAGAGGGAAGAGGATCAGAATTTCAATGTCACCCTCAGCTCCATAGCAAGTTCAAGGCTAATCTGGTCCAGAAATCCATTATGAACAAACACACAGAACCATCAAAGAATCCGCACAGATTTAGACGGTCCCTACCCACCAGCATCTCCTGTGAGGAAAGGCATTTCTCTACAAGAATGCTCTGTTTCATCTAGAGTGGCCCAGATGTTGGAACCTGCAGTGGCCTGGATTTCCCATTCTACTTCCTGTCAGTCCTATTTCTCTATCTGTAGCCTTTCCACCTCCAATGAAATTTGGCCATGTGGCGTCCAGCATTGACATCAATAACTTTTCTGGGTACCATGGGTGCCAGGAGAGGAGAAGCAAGTCCATACACATGCTCAACAGCTGTAGGGACAGTGGGCATAGAAGCAACATGGGATGACTGTATGTGATGACACCGGCGTCAGGGACGAGGGGGCTCAGCAATCCACGGGACTGCTGGTCCTGGGTGGGAAGAATGGAATGACAAAGAGCCAGGGGATCTGATTGGTGCTGAGTGTCTTTGGGGGACGTGGTCACTGATGCCTTTCAATGGCAGAGTTTTAAATGCAACCAAATGCAGAACGTGCCTAAGACCAAGACACAGGAACCAGAGAGACTCTCCCCCAGGGGATTTCCAGGCGAGAGAAGGAGAGAGACTAAGCAAGTTGTTGGGTGGGTTGTGATTGGTGTGTGCCTTAGCACCTTCCCTGAGATGATGTCCTTATAGAAAGACATTGTTCAAAACTCATGCTGGCTCCCCAACAATGCTTGTGCCAGTCACAATGCCCACAGTAGAGAGTGAAGAAATTCATAGTGAACCCACCACAGGCCTGAGAGGTGAAGGTGTGCACTGGAGGAAGAATAATTACCTTTTGATATGAGCTTTTGGCTCCCAGAATCTCCGTTCCTTTGGGATTACTGGAATACACTTTCTCAAACTGTGCTCAGAATGGTTTAGCTTTCCATCTGAGGCATGGCTGACTGCCTGCGATGGAGCAATGACAGAGGACAGTGAAAACAGGTTTGTCTGGTCATAAATACTTTAGTTGCTAGGCTCAGCAGATGCCGGTAGACACTTGCCCTAACGAGCAAGTATTGATTAAATTCTAGTTTGGAATCAAGACCCATAATTGCTGGGTTGAAGACTTGAGGGATCATGTTCTGTAGTGAAGACAAGCTCCTCAGGCAGCTCCCATCAGAAACCAAACCTCCAGGGTCAGCAGTTGCCATGGAAGTCGGGGCAGCTGGAGGAATCTGGCACAGATCTCCATCGTGGAGGAGAGACAGAGGGCTTTGGAACTGGAAAGGGTCCTTGGGCTTGTACACTTTAACATCATCCTAAAACGTCCATTGCTTTCTGATACCAGCTGAGATTGGGAGCCCTTCTATCCTTCAGACTTCGTTTCTGAATAGGGTCACAGAAGGCTCACTGACCAATGCCAAAGTCAGACTTATGTGGCTTTTCATGCCTCCTGCCTCATCACACATTGGAGTAACAAAGAAAATCCATTGCCAGCACACTGGAGTGACCCAGCTCATGAGAATTATCCCCTTGCCACCTCAAGGGATTAGATTCTGGACTAAGAATTAAGTCACAGGCCTGGTAGAAGATATTCTGTCTTCTGTCTAATCAGACTGTGACACTGGGGATAAGGCATAGAGACACTCTGGGCTCCATCATGGGAATAGGCAGGGTTGGGGGGGTGTCTCCATTAGTAGCATATTGTCATTCAGGCAGTTAGATAGACCAACCCAGGTGTTCCTGAGTGTGACCAGATGTTACCAACCTGTAGCACTCTGGGATTCCACACTTTATCCCCTTCAGAGCAGCAACTACAGGAACGACCAGGTTCGCTCCGCAATCTGTCTGAGGGATGGCGCCACTTTGTTTCTATGACCACACATGACTATTAAACTGAGAAGATATTTTTTTCCTTCAGTGATGGAAGCCACTAGTCAAGGCAAACTGCCGGGTGGGACTCAGTGGCAGCCACATACCAGACAGGGGCCAAGTTCAAGTGAACAGATTAGTCATGGGAACAGCTCCCAACATGAATGAGGGGAGGAGGGAACCTGCATCTCTTCTGTAGAAGAAAGAAACAGCAGCCACAAGCCTTTGGAGAGGTGCTAGGTGGGCTTTGCAAAGGGCATTCATAGGCTGTGAAACCCCAGAGAACTCAGCACACAGGGCTGAGCAGCCGAGGCCCTGGCTCCTTCCTCAGCCCAGACAGGGGCTCTTGAGGGTAGAACAGAAAGGAAAGGCCCATAATCCAGGGTGGTCAGCGTCATCTCGCTGTCTTCAAGAGACACAGACAAACAGGATTAGGGTGGTGGGAGTGTTATTACTGTCTGCAAACACAAACCCGGGTACCTGCTGCCTTTTGCAGGCTCCCAGGCAACTGAAACTTTACCACTCTTATTAGAAAGACATGAAGTGCCTCAAGATAGCGATGGGATTCCAGCCCGGAGGGGACTGGGGTTAGCTTCCCAGGCTATTGTCCAGAACACACTTGTGGGTGGGTGACCAGCAGAGCAGTGATGTTTTGGGGATCCACTATTCAAACTCCTCAAGGATTCTTGCAGTACAACGAGCTATACTCATTGTATGTATACTGTGGTCAGTAGCCTCCCTCCCCCAGAGATCCTTACCTCTGAGTTCAAGGAATGCCTAACTCCCCCCCATTTTAGGGCATCAGCAGGAAACTCTTTGTGGGGTCAGCATTATTCTCCTCTTTCCTTAGACCCCAGCTTTCCATTGACTTCCCCGTCACCATACAGCTGGGACATACCTGTGTTACCATCTGCCTCTTCTCTGCTGGAACCTTGCTATGCTAGGGGACATGTCCACCACTTTCCCCATCTCTCTGAATATACACATAGCCCCTCTATTCAAAGCAGCGCTAAGGTCTGGACATGACTAATTTAGACCCAAACTTACATCGAGATTAGATTCTCAGTGGGACCTTTAAGAGAGGATTAGACCAAGGGGTCTCTCCCTGAGTCAGTCTCTTAAGACTAGACTGGTGACCTTGAGAGTCACTAATATAGCAATAGAGAAAATTTCTCTCTAGTGTCCTAGCCTCTTCCACACATGCTCACTCACTGACCTCACATGGAGTCCCCACTATGTGATATCACTAACCACAGTCATGCATGACCTTGGGAACTTCTTCAAGCCTCAGAACCTTTTAGTCACAGAGGATGAGATAATTCCCACCTGTGCTGTGGGCTTTCCCTCTACCCATCTGCCCCGGAACACATATCCTAGACAGACTACATTCATGGTCATGCCAGACGAAGTTTGTCACCACGGCCACAGGAAGTGTATGCACCTTACAAAGAGAGCTTCCAGCGCTCATCAGCATCCTGATCATCTTTAATCTTAAGGCATCAGGGGTGTAATTACCCACCTGGGATGGAAACACACTTCTCATTTGTGCGGTACAGACATCTGAGAGGCAGAACCTTTAATAACAAAAGATGAGGCCTTCCTGGAAGGACCAGGAAGCCTAGAGTACACCCCCTGAAAAGTAAGATAACGGACAATGCTTGGACAAGACCTTTGAGAATGCACTCCTAAACACTGGAATTTGCCATGTACAGGCATGCTGGCACTAACTCCTTAGCAACTGGCTTTGGGTGCTACACCAGAAGTTCTCTGTTATAATAATCATTTTGGACACTGTGAAGGTGTGTTGCTCTCATTGGTCTAATAAAGAGCCAAATGGTCAATGGCTAGGCAGGAAGAGGTATAGGAGGAGATCCAGACAGAGATAATTCTGGAAAGAAGAGCAGAGCCTCCAGACAGACGGGGGAGGGGGTTAAGACATGCAAGAGGACAGGTAAATGCCATGAGGTGTGTGGCAACATGTAGATTGATAAAATGGGTTAATTTAAGTTATAAGAGCTAGTTAGTAAGAAGCCTAAGCTATCAGCAAGCTTTTCTATTTAATAAGAAGTCTCTGTGTGGTGATTTGGGAGCTGGCTGGTGGGACAGAAAATTCTGCCTGCAATGGGTGAGTGTAATGATCTGTCCTGTCTCTTTAAGAGACAAACCATACACACTCTCTGTATGATACAGCCATTATCATTTGCTCTGTCAGTGAATTAACTTTGACATCTCAGGTGAAGAACAACAACAGAAGGTTCCATCCGAGCCAAGTTGCAGATCAAGCAACTCCCTGTTCTGGAAGAGGTGACTGGGATTTTCTGCTGCCTCTGTCTTGTTCTTTGGTTACCTGACAGTTCAGTCCCTCTTACAGAGGGAACCAAAGCACGAAGAGGGACACCCTCTGGGAACCACCTGATTCTCACAAATAGAGCATCAGCAGGAATCAATGGCCTGATGTGGTCTGGATCCCTGGGACAAGCCCATGAGTGCACTGTGGCCCAGGGAGACTGTCTGGGTGTCAGTGGAAGGAACCATAAGGGGCTCCAAAGCAGGAGGACCGACCAGTTATAGCCTCTCTCCATATATGGATTTACTCACTGTTAGGTGGTGAAAGTCACAGCTACTGGAAATCAGATTCATTTCCCCCATAATGTGTGCAGCCCTGCGACTACCAGATGCCATGGGGTTTCTTTCCAGTGCCCCGTACTGGCTAAAGCCGACACCGTATTCACTTCCTGGAAATGGATTTCTGTGCATCTTCCACTTTTCCTTTGCTATACAGCTGTTTCATCCCAAGTGAAACATTCTTTCCTGGAGACTCAGAAAGGAAATGAAACTTATTAGATGTAGGAAGCTCCTGAAGTGTACAAGATGCCCAGAGTCCCTCCCAAGGTTATACGAGCTGTAATAACTACTGGCGAGAAGAGTCTCTCTGATCATCCAAGTTCCCTGCAGGGAACTCCAGGAATGCAGCTTTTGTGAGTCATCAGTCAAGCTGGATGGGCTGTTCAGTGACACAGCTGCCCTGAGTCACCCATGGTCCTGGAAGCAACCATGATAAACTCACTGGTCCGATTGGCTCAGGCTTGGATGGAGTGGTTTCTTTGAACTGCTGTCAGGGCCCTATCTAGGAGGAAGAGAAGCTTGTTCATGCTTCCCCAGAAGAAGTTCATGCCCAGGCAGGCACATCATCTCCCTTCCATGCTGCATGCCATGTATTTTAGGTACAGCAACTATAAGAAGAGCATGCCATGTCATACTGCAGGGTGCTCTTTGGAAACCAGCTTTGTGCTTTGCTTCTCAGTGTGCCCACAGAGCATCCTCAGCATCACCAGGCAGTCAGCCTTGTAGGCATTTGGACTCTACCTAGACCTAACAAGTAAGACCTCGTGTTAAGCGGGATCGCCACGGAATCCTGTGCACACTGCTGCTTTAGGAGCAGGGTCTTATGAAGTCTGCAATGCTAAGAGCAGTTGAGTGGTGTCTGACTGGAGTGCTATTGACCAGAATCCTCAAGGAGAACTAGGCAGGTGAGAGTTAAGACTCTAAGATGAAGACACATAGTTGGGCAGTGATGGCCCACACCTTTAATCCCAGCAGAGGCAGGTGGAGTTCTTTGAGTTCAAGGATAGCCTGGTCTACAAAGGGAGTTCCAGGACTGTTACATAGAGAAATCCTATCTCAAACACACACACACACACACACACACACACACACACACACACAACAAACAAGCAAAAAGGATGAAGATACAAAGGTCCAAGTGTATAGCAAAGAAAAATTACTTAGAAGCTCAGGGGTCAAAATCACTTTCATAGTCTATGTGTCCCTGATAGGAATATTCAAGACCTTTCATGTGACAAAGAGCCTGAAATTCAGGTCAGGACCCTGAACTGACTGTAATATGGGGCAAGAAGGAATAGCCACATCAAGGCACTATTCTGGAATTGACACCTTTCACATTCCCGGGAGTGTGCGATCCTAGACTCAGAAGAATTAAACAGAAATGGGAAGCCAATGATATAGCTCAGTTGGTAGACAGTTTAACTATCATCCACAGCCTTATAGGTTCAATTCCCAGCACTGCACACACTGGGTATTGTGGTTCTCTGGAGGTGGAGACAGGAGGATCAGGAGTTTGAGGCTAATCTCAGTTATAGTGTGAATTCAGGCTTAGCCTGGGATACCTGAGACTGTCTTTTAAAGACAAAAAAGTAGAGACCACTGTCTGACAGCAGCAGGTGCCTGAGTTTTCATATTATTGTTGTTTCATTCCAGAAGATAACAGAAGCTAAGCAGCCTTCATTAGTAACTCAGTACCTAGCCAGGCATGGTAGCACATGCCTTTATTCTCAGCACTTGTAAGGCAAAGGCAGGTGGATCTCTGAGTCTGAAGCTAGACTCATCTACAGTGAGTCCAAGGACAGCCAGGGACACACAGAGAAAAACCCTAAACAATAACAACAACGTAACCCCCTCAATGTTTGGGATTTTAATTTTCTGGGATTCTATTTCTGAGTGTTGTGGAATGCAGCGATGTAAGAATGGACTCTCTACTGGTTGCAAAAGTAGACACCAATATAGTTCACCACTTTACCCAACCATCTACAAGAACATTGGGGCTAAAGATCCTTGAAGAGGACTTTGACCATCCATTGGCTGGGGTTTTATGCTTGGATTTCTGTTATTGTTGCAATTTTTAAGGTGGAGACTGTGGTGGTTTGAATGAGAATGGTCCCCAAAGGCTTGTAGGAAGGAGCACTATTAAGAGGTGTCATCTTAGGGTAGGTATGGCCTTGTTAGATGAAGTGTGCCGCTGGGAGTGGGCTTTGAGGTCTCAGAAGCTCAAGCCAGGTCCAGCACCATTCTCTTTTCTGCTGCCTGCTGATCCCAATGTAGAACCGGCCGCTCCTTCTCCAACACCGCATCTGCCTGCATGCTGCCATGGTTCGCACCTTGATGATAATGAACAAAACCTTTGAAACTGTAAGCCAGCCCCAATTAAACGTTTTCCTTTGGAAGAGTTGCCAAGGTCATGGTGTCTCTTCACAGCTTTCTGCCCTCATGGATGCACCTCAGTTGTGGCACTCTACTACATACCATTTAAATGGAGGGAATGGACTGTGATGCTGGTGGTGGCAGTGGAAGCTTGTTCAAGGTCACAGAGATGGAAGGAAATTAATGTTCATTTACTTAGTGTTGTCTGTGGGTGACTCAGAGGAATTAAGAGAAATACCCAGAATAGTTGGAATTTACACCTGCCTGATTCTTGCTGTATGTATATATATATATATGTGTGTGTGTGTGTGTGTGTGTGTGTGTGTGTATGTCTCTGTGAGTATATGTGTAAGTATGTGCATGTATGTTTATGTGCCTGTGTTATATGTGTGTATATGTGTGTCTGTGTGTATTTGTATGTGCATGTATGCGTGCTGCATTTGGAGGTCAGAGAAACCCTTCTCATGTCTTCCTCTATCACTTACTATCTTATTGCCTTGAGACAGGGTCCCTCATTGAGCTGGAAGTTTGCCATTTTTTCTGCTAGGAAGAAAGATCTCAGGATAGGTCAGTCTGTATCCCCCCCTCGATACATCATGCTTGAGATGATTACACACACAACTATGCCAGGTTTTTTATGTGGATACTGGGGATTTGAACTCAGGGCCTCAAGCCTACAGAGCAAGTCCTACCCACTGAACCCACTGAACATCTTGCCCTGTGGTTTTCCCTGTTCCCCTGGCATTTTCTGAGTCCATATTCCATTTCTCCCTCTAAAGAGAATGCCTGGATTTGACACTGAGCCCCTTCCAATCATCTTTGGCTTGCTCTGAAGATAGAGATCTTGCTTTTCTGCAGATTGCAAGCTCAAGACTGGCCTGAGTTTCAGAGCGAGTTCAAAACCAGCCTGGGTAGTTTAATGAAACTGTTTAAAAAATGAAATAAAACTGCAATAATAAAAAAGAGAATATAAACTAACAGTACAGCACTTATCTGACATGCATAACACCTGGAGTTCAATCTCCAGGACTGAAAAGAAAGTCAGGGACTCAGGTTCATTGAACAGAGATTGCCGAAGCCACAAGGCGCACACCAACGAGAGATATGCAGTCAGTTGGCTGTGTCCGTAGGATAAAGCAACATGTGGATACCTGGAAAGGCTACCACATGAGGACCAGAGCCAGGTCACCACAAGCCATTGGAGGCCATACATAGCAACAAGCCACCTGCTACCAGGGACGCCACTGGAGCAGACCCTTGCCTGCCTCAGAAAACTAGTCCACACTTCAGCCTAAGGTTTTTAGCTTTGGCTTGTGGGCCCAGGAGCTCCAGGAAAGAGAATATTGCTTCAGCCCAAGACCGAATGCCAACTGCTAGGCTGACTGTCATTAGCCCTGTGCTGACCAAGGGGGTCTTTGATAATCCCCTATGAAACCTGTATACTCCAAGTTGTGAGGATTCCCTAACTGTTTGTCTAATACCCACCAACCACTGTTCTGCCTTTTTGAGTTAACTTCATGCCTGGATCCTGTCCACACTAATCTTACTTTATAGCTTGACCCTCATTCTTATGGGGACTAGACAGGCTTTCTATGGCTTCTAAAACACAAGTCAGTAGAACACTGACAGGGTGGAATGAGAGAACAAGGCCCAGTGGCTGAACATGCTCAGGAGGCTAGCAGAACTGGGTTCCTATGGAAGAGGGCAGGGGAGGGAGGGCAGGCCAAATTCTAAACCAGGAGGCTGGAGAAAGCTTGGCCAAAGGGAGGTTGGAGCAAAGATTGGTCCCTAGGAGGGACCAGCTGAGCAGTCACCTGGAGAAGAAGAACTGGGAAATGGAGTAGCCACAGGAAAGACTCAGAGTGAAGTGCCTCCAGGGCCACCAGGGTGGGGTCGGGGAGACTGCCACCCTCATTGCAGGGTGTTGAGAAGCTCCCTGGCCTCTGGCCACTAGGTACACAGAACCCCCCTTAGCTATGACAACCAAACGTGTCTCAGAATGTTGCCATTGTTCCAGGTGGACAAAAATCACTTGCAAGTAATAACTATTGCATTAGAACTGAGAGATTATGTCTAGGCCCTTGGGAGGCTGTGACATGAAGCCAAGGCCAGCGACTCTCCAGGAAGGAGGGACTTTGGCATTTGCATCCCGGAACAAGTACAGGAGAATATACTAGAAAATCAGACTTTCAACACATAGTTTAGCCCAGTCAAACTTAGGGACTGCTCCAGCACCTTAGAATCCAGGGTGCAAGCTGTGCACACTTGATTTGAGGGGCACCAGCTTAGAATTCACGTGCTATGCTGCCTTTCTCGGCTGCTGGATGGGCAGCACCCCTATCCAAGCCTATTCATACAGCCAGATTCAGGGGAGGCCAGCACGTGGTGGGGGGGCTCACTCTGGGCTTAATAGGAAGACTAGCCGCCTGTCCCCCCCATACACAAGTGATCTTATAGTTTTGGATTGGAAATGTCTCATGGACATTCACATGGTGAGGCCTTTCCTTTCTATTGTCTTAGTTTGAATTGTGTCATATGGTCCTTCCTAAGCAAAGCACAGATGCACACACATCTCCCTTGAAACTAGGACAGAGTTACCTTCCCGGAGCGCACCACACAGAGGCAGAGGGAGGGTGTCTTCCAGGCAAAGGCTAGGTTTCCCTAGCATATTGGTGACCAGCTGCTGCTGTTGGTGGTGGTGGTGGAGGTGTGTGTGTGTGTGTGTGAGTGTGTGAGTGTGTGTGTGTGTGTGTGTGTGTGATGGGAGAGGGGAGTACCACAGTCTCCTCCTGTGTCTGTATGTGGCGGGGGAGGGGCATGACAGTCTCCTCCTGAGGCATCAGCCCCATCAGACTCTTTTACTTTGGATTCCAGGATTCCGGTTGCCTGCGCAAACACTGCAGGGAGGGCAGAACTAAAACAAGACAGTGGGTCTTAGGGACACATGATCCTTGATAGCTCTGCAGAAAATCCTTAAGTGACTGAAGGTAGAACCCCACCCCCACCCCATTCTTCCAGGTGGGCAGCTTGCTGGTTAGAGCCCCTAGCTGGTATACACTAGGATTCACCCATCTCAGCATCTCCAGGCAGCTGGGAAGCCCATGTGGGCTGCAACTCCAGGGGGCTCAGAAAGATATATATATATATATATATATATATATATATA
>LOJH01012582.1:4333-25477 GCA_001685095.1 Ellobius talpinus
TATACACAAACAATTCTCTCAAACTCAACATGTAAAATATGAGTTGTCTAAGTTTTGTGTAAATTTTATTCTTTTTTCCCCACCCCTACCAGCTCATTGCTTAGAATTTGAAGTTTGACATACAGTTTTGAAACAATACCAGAATGTGGAGAATCACATAATCACCTATTGACATTGTATAATGTGTTATTTAGTCATGCTATTTATATTCCTGTGTACTAAATATGGATGCCATATAATCTAAAAGAACAGCAGTTATGTAGTTCAAAGGTTAATCCTACTATAAAAGCCAAACATGAAAACTTCCTGCTAAATTGCTTAAATTCTTGAAGTAAGTATTAACAATTTCCTGTCTGGTATCTAACTCTTGCAGACAAAATGCACTCTGATAAACAACTTGTATTATTTTTGCTGCTCAAAATGAACTTGCCTTCCTCTTTACATTGTGGTATCCAAACTGAGTGACAAAGCAGGATGTCCATAAAAATGCAATAAAGTTTTGTCCCTTAACACCCTTTTCTATAATATTAGTATCTATTTAGAATACAATAAAATTAGAAAAACATACTTCTTATAATATTTTTACAGTTCTGTATTGATAGTATTTGAATGCAAATAATTACTTTCTAAAATACTGTTAGGCAAATTAGGTGTTCAGTTATTGTGGCTATGAAATATTATTAAAATATTTTACATTTTAAGAGACTGTAGCTTTGCTGGACCTCAAAGCCAGTTAATAGTGCACCTTGAAGTCAATTCAAACTTAAAAATGTTCCATGTTATGTACTCCAATTGTCTGCTTAGCTTGCTTTTAACAGAAAAAAGTGACAACCTTACTTCCTTTGGATTTCCCACATAATAAACTTTCACAGCCTAAGATAATCAATGCATACCTAGAATTTGAAATTATATGCTCTTCCTTGACACTGACATAGACTATTCTTGTGTATTGTTTGGTGAAAGCAGCAACTATAGAAGTTGAAAACAAATTTTTAAAAATCAAAATCAAACCTGAAGATTGAAAGCAGTGGATTTTGTTTGGTCAACAATGATGTTTGTTGCTTGAATAAGTTGGGATTAGTTGGAGCCAATGATTTACTACCTTATAAAATTCTGTTAAAGGTTGCTGTAAGGTATGCATTCCTTCTCCATGTGATGTTTTCTATGCTGTTCAATAAATACAAGGCAAATTCTTTTATCAGTGACAGATTCAGAGACTCACATATATAAACACAGAAGTACAGATACATATTCAGGAATAGATTCAGACTCATAAACAAACGGAAGAGAACACACAGGGAGAATTAAGTAGAGAATTCAAATCTGGACTCACTTTTGGTTAAATGACTCCAAGGAAAGTGTTTTTTTCCTTAATGAGACACCAATGCATTATTGGTGATGCATAGAGTTAATCACTAATAAACAAAAATGATAGCTGAGTTGATAGAATAAGGAAAATACCTTGCCTGCCCTGGTTTGGGTAATTTTTATCCACAATCAGCTTCAGATACATACTGCAAGCCTACACATAAAAGTTTCTATCTCAGTCATATAAATAATCAGAATATAATAAAATACTTAATTCATAAATATTACATGAAGTTAAGTACAGATCATAAATAGTTAACAAAAACATAAAAGAAAATTTTGCTGGAAGTTGCATAAACAAAAGGGCATCAGGTTCAAAATAATTTCAAAATAAAACCATTTGAAATGATTACTTGTCTACAGTTTGAAGTTCCACAGTGGCATGCACAGGTGTTTGAAGATAATACATATAGTTTTATTTACACTAGTCTATATTGCTCATCAGTTTTCAATACTCATGTGATGCAATGACTCTAAAATGATAGCAATTGGACCACAAAGTAAACATATGCTTGTGTATTAAATATCATATCAACATATCATTACTTTAACTCTCAATAGAGACATTTCAAAAAAAACTTCTCTATGATACAATTTGGCATTGAGTAAGTTTTACAGACAGAAATACTCTGTTGTTTTTATTTAAGGAATAAATACAGTTTCAGAATTGACACCTGATGACCATTACAGTTAATCATATATTTAATTTCTTTATTTTTTAAAAGTTCATTTTACAAACCAACTACAGTTTTCTCTCCACCCCTCCTCCTACCTCCCTTGTTTCACCCTTACCTCCTCCCAAAGGGCAAGACCTCCCATGGGGAGTCAACAAAATCTAGCACATAAAGTTGAGGCAGGACCAAGACCCCCCCAGTATTAAGGCTTCATATGCATATGGCATGCCATCATAGGGAATGGGCTCCAACAAGCTAGCTCATAAACCAAGGATAGACAGATCCTAGTTCCACTGCTAGGGGCCCCTCAAATAAACCAAGTTACACAACTATCTTCTATAAGCAGAGGGCCTAAATGAGTTCTAAAGAGGCTCCACAGCCATTGGTCTAGAGTTCATGAGTTCTCATGAGCTTGGTTCAGCTGGCTCTATAGATTTCCCCTTCATGATCTTGACCTCCTTTGCTTGTATATCCCCTCCTCAATCTTTTCAACTTGATTCCTGGAGCTTGGCCTGGTGTTTGGTTAATTTTTTCTTAACATTTCTATAAATACTCTGTCACCTAGAAAAGACAGTTGTCTAGTTGAGCAAAATGAAGTAAACATGATTTCAGATATTAATGTTAGAGTTCAGAGTTTTCAACTCATATAGATCAATGTGTACTGCATGTCTGTCATTAGAGTAATCCATCTCTTCATAAGATCCCATAGTGATTACTTACCACTTGTATAACTATTAATTAATGTGTGAAACAACATTGCAACAATTTTCTATAAATGGGAGGAATGTTAGCTAGAGTAGTATGCGACAGGAAGAACATCAGTTTTGTCTCAACTGATTGCCTTAGTCACAAAAGGGTTCATTGTTTAAATAGGCATACAGATTTAGGAATTTAAGCTATCAGCATTTCAATACGGAATTATCAGCCTTCCTTTTTACTTTATGCAAAATTTTGATACTTATTCTCCTTTTGCTAATGATTAAACTAGAAGTAGAAATAATGTAATTATTTGATTTAGTTAAAAATCCAAATTATTTATAATCTGTTTTAAGATTCCCCAGAATATCTGTTTTTATGCAAAACTCAATCTTCAAAGCAAATGCTTAATTATGTTTCAAGAGTATAATAGCTTATATACTTAAAAAGATTGAAGCATTCAATTATATAAATATTTGAAATAACCTATTTTAATAACATGTATTTAAGAACTAGAAATTATGGGTGTGCTTTAATGAAAAATTGAAGCATAGCTGCTTGTACTTTGATATTAGATTAAATATATATGGCAATTGCAAATGGAAACTTGAAATTACATACAGTAAAATGTGTGTTCTGATCTTTATGGAAATTAACAAAATAAAATACATTGCACTCTTATTTTATTAAACAGATTCTCAACTACTTTATCACAAGATGTACTTTTTTGCAGGAACATTTCATTGATGTAGTAAAGAATCAAGAATTCCTTCTGCTTCCAGCTAATGAAATATCAAAGCTTTTGTGTAGTGATGATATTAATGTGCCTGATGAAGAAACAATTTTCCATGCTCTTATGCAGTGGGTAGGTCATGATGTTCAGACTAGGCAACGAGATTTGGCGAAGCTGCTTTCTTATATCAGACTGCCATTACTTTCACCACAGGTATGGAAATTTATTAAGGTAATGTAAATTGGATTTCTAAATTACCACTAGGCAGCAGACCAGTCATTATCCATCCAGTTTTACAAAGAATATATAATAATGTTGTATACAGGATTCACTTCATAGAACAACATACTCTTCAATTGAAATTATTAATAATGGAGAAAAAGAAACATAGCTGAAAAGAGTAACCTACAGATGTTCTTAAACATCATAATATACATCTGTTTCAATTTCCTCCTTTGACAGCATTATAACAAACAAGGAAAATCATTAGGGCTCCTTTCCTGATTTCACACACCTTCTAAGCAAAGTGGTTAATAATCAAGAGAGCAGCTTCATATAAGGGGCTTTAGGAAGAGTTACATACAGGATATTACCTAAAAACATGGGCAAATATCTCCTGTAATTGAAAGCAAGCTCCTGTCCTTTCAGGTGCAGTAATTATAATGGTATTCTCATTATGTGTACTGAACTAAAGGATTACAGAATAGACGATTCTTAAATTAAATGTCCTTAGTTATTACCTAAGATTGGCTCATATGTTGTTCAGGGTTTTTGTTTGCTTTCTTTTGTTATTTTTGGTTCTTTTTGTTTGTTTGATTGATTTTGTTTTTGAGATAGGGATTCCCTGTAGCTTTGGAGCCTATCCTGGAACTATCTCTTGTAGACCAGGCTGAACATTAAGATTTCCCTAATGGTCTTTCATTTATATACATCTATTATAGTTTGTTGATATTCATCTTACTGTCACATCCCATGTCCTCCTCTTGCCTTCCTTTTATTCTCTCACAAATAAGCATGTCATGAAAGTAGAAGAGACACACACACCAGAACACACACATATAACTAAATTTAGATATTGTACATGCATGGGAAAGGTGTTATTTGTCTTTCTGAATAGCTTATTTTGCTGAGAATGGTCTTTAGTTCACTTGATTAGCTTGTATATACTACTGTCTACTTCCTCTTTATGAAGCACTGTTTTATTTCATACTGTTGGTAGGCATCTATATTTATTGCACATCATAGATTTTTGAATAGTGTTGAAATAATCATGGATGCACAGGTAACTATCTACATAAGATGCTGAATTATATGTCTTTGGAAATATTCCTCAGATTATGTAGCTTTATTGTAGATTTTTGAGGAAACTTCCTACTAGTTTCTTTTTACCAGATTACTTTTAAGACAGCAGTATATAAGGGTTTATTTCTCCTTATATCATGCCAATATGTTACTCATTGGAGTTTTTTAAATTTTAAATTTTATATCTTTTTAAATTTTTTTCTTAGAGGTATAAGTTAATATGGAATTTCAATGCATTCTTATTTTGTGTTTTCTTGTTGGCTAAGGATGTTGAAACTTGTTTACATATGTTGAATGGCCATTTGTGTTTTTTAATTTGAGGATTATCTGTTCTGTTCAATTCATTTGTCCTTTTATTGATTTAATAAATTTGTAGTAGGAGGTCGCCTGTTGTTTCCTGGCCACCCAGACTCCTGAAATAATCACAGAGAAACCATATTATTTGCACTACTGTGTGACCAATAGCTTAAGCATATTTCTGACTAACTCATATCTTAAATTAATCCATTTCCACTAATCTGTGTATTGTCATGAGGCTGTGGCTTACTGGGTAAAGTTCCAGCATCTGTCTTGGCTGGTATACATGGCTTCTCACTGACTCCACCTTCTTTCCCCCAGCATTCAGTTTAGTTTTCCCTGCCTAGCTAAGTTCTGCTTTGCATAGGCATAAGACAGTTTCTTTATTAATTAACCAATAAAAGCATCATATACAGAAGGACTTCCTACATCTGTATTTGATATTTAAAGTTCAGAGTTTTCTGTTGATTCTAGATATTAACCCTTTCTAAAATCACATTTATTTTTATTGTGTTAATTTCATTTTAAATTTCACCACAGTTTTCCTCCCACACCCTTGCCTCCCCAACAGGCCAATCCCCATTCAATCTACCCTATGGGTAAGGGGGCTACAATGGGGAATCAACAAAGTATGGCACAATAAGGTGGAGCAGGACAAAGTTCTTCCCCCCTGCATTAAGGATGAGCATGGGTTCCCATCATAGAGAATGGGCTCTAACAAGCTAGCTCATGCACCAGGGAGAGATCCTGGTCCTATTGCCAAGAGGCTCTCAAATACTACAATCTTCATCACTGTCTCCCATATACTTGGAGGGCATAGTTTGGTCCCATGGAGGCTCCACATTTGTCGGTCTAGAGTTCATAAATTTCCACAAGCTTGAATCAGCTGTCTGTAGATTTCCTGTGGAAACAAAAACAAAACCTCTTCTCCAAAGTAACATATCTTTTTACTTAAATTTTGAAGTCAAGGCATTTTTCAAAATTTATATGCCATGTTAATTCAGCAGCATTTATAACCAAATTTCTTTCAGCAGCTGTTGATTCATCCTCAGCCATCAAACAACTCAAAGACAGTACAATAACTTACATTACCCAGATTTTCTGTGTATTTTCTACCTTTACATGGTTTTATTTTGAACTCTATTTCTTTCCCTTTTCATTTTAATTTCTGTTTTTATGAGACAGGGTTTCTTTGTGTATCTTTGGTTGTAGAATTCACTGTGGAGACCATGCTGTCCTTGAACTCACAGAGAACTGACTGCTGCCTCTGCCTTCCAAGTGCTGGGATTAAAGATGTGCGCCACCACTTCCTTTCTTCTTCTCTCTGTCTCTCTGTCTCTCTCTCTTTCAACTTTATCCTTTTATTTTTCTCTCCCAAGCCTACATATATTTTTAAATACACTGTAAACCACTTAGAGGTTGGTTTTGTTTTGTTTTATTTGAATCTATCTTTACTGTATATCTATCCTTTTATGACCACATGAGTCTTTAATTTGCTAAGTAGTATGGCTAGGATTAAAGCTGTAGATTTGACACCTGGATCCATCCCATTTCTTAGCTTTCTGATAGTCTAGCTTCATGGTGAAGCTGGAGCCATGTTTATTGCTACAACTGTATGGCTTTTCAAGGTCCCTGGAACCACCAAGAAGCATTCTGTTGGCTATTCATAAATACCATTTAAGTGTTTTGTGGTGGGCCTCTTAAAAGAGCTGCAGGGTGTTACAGCTAAACCTGAGTCAGAAAGCCCCTTATAAATGAAATGCATTTTTTTCTAGCAAATGGAGCCCACACAAGAAAGTGCTGCCACTAAAATGCCATGCTTAACTCTGTTCTTTTGTCTCAAATTACTTCCCAAGTTCCCTCAGGTTTTATGTGGAGGTAGTTGTCCACGTTGGCATCATTTGTTGCTTGAGGTTACTGTCCGGCCTGGTGCCACAGCCATTCGGTGGCAAAGAAACACACAGAGGCCTAAATTAATTATAAACTGGTTGGCCTATTAGTTCAGGCTTTCTTATTAACTATCTCTTACATTATATATTAACCCATTATCCTTGTGTGTGTTAGACACATGGCTTGGAACCATTTGTCAGTGAGGCCTTCTCATCTTGCTTCCTCTGTGTCTAGGTGACAACTGCAGACTGAGTCTTTCTGCTCCCTAGAATTCTCCTGTTCTCATTGCTCTGCCTATACTTCCTACCTGGTAGCCCCACCTATACTTCTTGCCTGGCTCCTGGCCAATCAGCGTTTTATTAAAACAATACAAGTGACAAATCTTCCCAGGGTACAAGACCATTGTCCCACAGCAGTTAGGATATAGGAATGTAGCTTATCGTTTATTTCTCAGTTCTCTATGTTGTTCTATTACTCTACCTCTCTGCCCATGCTCCTCTCTCTCAGTGTGTGTGTCATTGTGCATGTGTGTGCTTCTGTGTATACATTTATGTGCCAGAAACATGCTTATTTTTAAATGGTTCTATACTAATTTTTTATTTACTATTATTATAACTTTAGCATTATTCTCACTTAGAATTTCTTTGGCTATTTGGAGTATTTTTTGTATTTCTGTTTGCATTTTAGAATTATTCACTCTACTTCTATATATGAATAATGCTATTGTTATTTTTTTAGGTTGGCATTAAATCTGTACATTGCTTTCATTAATGTAGCCTTTCTCACAGTGTCAGTTACCTTCTTTATTCCTTTAGAGTTTTCCTGGTAGAATACATTGGCCTCCAATGTATTAAAGAGATAATAAAATAGATTTATTTCTAGGTATTTTATTTTTGTAGCTATTATGATTGGAATGATTTCATCAGCACAACTGTCATTGGCATTAAAATATCTACTAATCATTGCATATCAATTTTTTATCTTGCTACTTTTCTGAAATTCTTCATTGCATCTAAGATTTGTAAATCTTTAAAATTTTTTACATATATAATCAAAACCACATATAAATAATTGAAGTTATTTTTCTACTTGAATCATTATTACCTGTTTGTCTTATTGATTTAGCTAATTCAGTTTATTAAGTAGTAATGAAAAAAGTAACTACTCTTGTCTACTCCCTGCTTTTAAACTAAATGCATTCAGTTTCTTACTATCCAAGTAACTTAGTTTCTTTCACAATCTTCTGCCTGTTTCATTGCTCTATATGTGTATGTTTGTGTGTGAATGCAAGAATTTTTGTTCCAGTACCATGCTTATGTTGTTACAGTGGTTCTATTTTACTATATGAAATTGGATATTGTGATACCTTAAGCAAGATATGGATTTCCTTATATATTCTTAATTATTTTGAGGTGTGTTCCTTCTAGTCATAATTTCTTTAGGACTGTTAATCCTGAAGTGATGTAGAAGATCACTGAAGGCTTTTGTTGTTGTCAATATTAATATGTATTAAAATCACCTTATGGCTTCTATTCCTGAATCCATTAATTTATTGTTTTACATATGTTGATATACATTTATTGTACCTTCTTCACATACTGAAAATGAAACATATTTAAAAATACTGTTTGTCAGTTTTCATATATTATTCAAGACCATTTGAAAATATTTTATTGAGATAATTTGTGTCTAATTTCTCTGGAAAAATTGGTTTGAATTTTTCTATTTTTTGTATGTGTCCCTTTCTGGTTTCAGGTTCAGGGTAATGCTACCTTCTTTTGATATGATTTTTGTAGAATGCTTTCTCTTTTTGCTTTATTGAATTTTCTGAGTTATAGTTATGTTAATTCTTTAAAGATCTGGTAGAATTCATTAGTGAATCATTGTAATCTTCTTTTTTGCTGGGATACTTTGATAATGCTTGAATCTTTTGGCTCATTATTTTTATACTATTATTATCACTTTTTATAACCTCTGAATTTAATCTTAGTAGTTTCTATCTGTCTAAGAATTTACTCCTTATCATAGACTTTCCAGAAGCTTTTAAATAAACATTTTGAAAGTATTCACTAACAATTCCCTGTATTTAATCTGATTCTAATGTAGTGTTTCCTTTTTCACCTATCATCTTGTTAAATTTGGCCTTTATCTTAGTATATTTCATTGATTTTTGTTATGTTCTTCTGGCCTCCATTCCATTTTTTCTACAATAATCTTTTTTATATTTTCCACCTATTGACATTGTTTAGTTTGTTATTAATATATTTATGGTCTCAAAGTGTATTTTAAGTTGTTTGTATTTTCTGGGTTTTTTAAAGCATTAATATCCTCTTAGAACTGCTTTTGCAATCTCAGAGATTCTAATGAGTCCTCTTGTTTATTAAATTATGAAATCTGATATGTTCATTGAGAATATATATATATATACATTTACATATATAATGACATAATATCAACTGCTTTTTTGGGTTTTATAAGACAATGTTTCTTCAACTGCTTTCTTGAGCATATTGTTTATCCAAAAGATAAGACAATAATAATACCTAAAATATAACTACTATATATATATATATATCAAAATTCTTAAATTCTTAATAAAGAACAGACATTTGAAATTCAGATTATGTAGAAAATTTCTATTTCTGTAAGCATAAGAAACTAAGAAAATTATTAGATTCTGTAATTCTCCCAGAACAACATCAAGATATTTTCTATGAACTTTTTAGAATCTGTTTTTAGACCCTATAATTAGGCTGAATAATATATATTTTAACCTGTTCATCATATTTTTTAGGCATGAAAAATCCTGGGAAGCACTTGTCTATTCAAAGCTCTTAAAATTACAGTTCTTTATTTAGGTTTGGTATTTTCCAGCAGGCATTAGTTTAAACTTCTCTGTATTAGAATAAAGGGATGTGTCATACCTAAGCATACAACTATTGTTCTCTGATCTTTAATCATGCTTTATACTTAAAATATGACTTATTTGAAAATTTCCTAATATTGTTAGTAATATGAAATTAAATGGGCATGTAGAGTTTCTAAGATAATTGATTATATTTTTTCAAGGACCAGCCTTCTTACCAGGGTAGAGGCATGAGAGTTTAAGAAATATAAGTAAAGAATATGAAGACACATAGAAATAATGAGACAGAAAACATGGAAAGTATCAGCAGGGCATTCCAGTAACAGAAATCCTGAAATTCACTAGCGTTTATTTTTCCACAACTTTTATACCCATCCCAAAGGGTGGGGCTGGTGCAGGGGGGGGTGGTTAGAGCAGAAGTACATTTGCATATCCTGACCACCTGTCAGGATGGCATGGACTTACTAGAATGAGCTATTTTAATTTCAAAAGAACTAAGCAATCACCTCCTGACTTAGGGCATGCAGCAATGATTGTCAAATCTCCAAATACTCTATCTGACAAGGTGGAAATGGCTGAGTATTTTTTGACTTCCACAACATTTCAAATAAACACTAAAGAAATAAAATATATGAACATGATAAATCTATAAGGTGTTTTTTAGAGGAAAGTTTTGTAGCATAATCTTCAAACCTATTTCAAATATCATGTTTAAGAAATGCTTGCAGTTTAGTCTGGCAAATCAAAATATTGCTTCACCAGAGAACAAATCAAAATAAAACAGAACTAAAGTTAACCAGAAAAGGAAATGTCATAGAAATCTTATGGTATAAGATTAACAATTTAATACAGCAAAATTGTTTGCTATTTCTTTTGATGTACTATGCCAGTGTGGATCCAAAGCTTCAATTAAATGAAGAGAGTACAATACATATCAACATTCTGAAATACGTCTTTGAGTTTTCTGCAGTTCTTCTTGGGAACAATATTTTACCTATATTTCATCAATGTTATTTTGAATCCTATAATGTATTAGGTAATGACAATATCTATCACCCATTTTTCCCACTTTTCCTGGTCTTGACTAGCAATTATTCACACAGACATACATATATATGTATATATATATGTATATATATATATGTGTGTATATATATATGTATATATATTAGCTCATTTTAAAAAAGCATATACTTTTAGAATAGTGCTGTGATGTAATGATAAAGATACAGTACAAATGTAGGGGATAATATCTTTATAGAGTATGTTTCCATGACATCTCAAATATCCCAAATACACAAAAATATGAACTGTTTGAATTAGCCTTAAGCAGTAGATGAACGTACTCAGCATTGTGTGCTATAGCTAGTCTCTTTGATTACTTTTGGCAAACATTTTTACTTGCCTGTTTCCATACTTAGTATTCCACATTATAGGAATAAACCATGTTCTTTCTATGCTGGACTCCTTATATATGTACCATGCATCATTACTTTCCAGTTACTAGCAGATCTGGAAAACAGTTCGATGTTTGCTGATGATCTGGAGTGTCAGAAGCTATTAATGGAAGCTATGAAGTATCATCTCTTGCCTGAGAGAAGATCCATGTTGCAAAGCCCTCGTACAAAACCTAGAAAGTCAACTGTGGGGGCACTTTATGCTGTGGGAGGTATGGATGCTGCTAAAGGTAAAAGCAACACATTAATTAATTGGGAAAATAACTCCATTTGAAAAAAAGGAGAGATATTTCTAACAGCCTCCATGTTATAAGGAGACTATTAAATCCTTGTTAAGTAATTGTATCAGAAGCTGATTTTTCTTAAGTAGGGTAGATTGTGCGATTTTTATGACCTCATCTTCATCCTTATCTTATGGATCATCATCTGTTAATTATGACTTACTTAATTCTTAATAGAGATTTTACTTTAAGAACACAATACTAGGTTTGACTATTCAGTTTTCTCTGTCAAACTTGTACAGGGAAATTTTATTCATCTATCCAGCTCTATCTATCTGTCTATCTATCTGTCTGTCTGTCTGTCTGTCTGTCTGTCTCATCTTTCTTTCTTTCTATCCATGTTTCTATTTTTGAAAGAGAAAAATGTATTTTCCCAAATACAATAGTGACATCTAGTTAGTGCTCTTAACTCTGCTACATGCTTTAAGACTAATTATAAAATAAATACTGAAACGTTAACAGTAAGATCCTCAGTTTGAATTGCAATATAAGCATAATTTTATGTAAATAAACTTCCATGAAATTAAAAGAACAGCTTCTGAAGCCATTATCCTTCCCCTTCTTGAAAAACTTTGACAATGGCTTTATTATTTTCATGTGACTTTTTCATTTTTATGATTCATTTGGCTAAAATAACAAAGCAAAGATTTTTTTATTATTTTATTTTACATGCAAGGGTGTTTTGTTTTCATACATGATTGTGAATGCATGTTTAGCAGCCATGAGTACAATCCTCAAGAAGAATAGAAAAGACTTCAGATCCCTTGGGATGGAGTTACAGGTTGTTTTTTAGCCATCATGTGAGTGTTGGAAATAGAAACTGGGTCCTGTGAAAGGGCAGCTGGTGATTTGCCAACTGAATCATCTCTCCAAACTAAAGAAACAGTTTTATAATTAAGTTTATTGAGAAGAAAGTGAGAACACTGATAAATCATAAGCTGAAATTTTATTTGATAGATTGAATAAATGACCTACAACTTGAAGGTTTATCCTTGTAACAATCCATTATTTCCATTTGAAATTGGAATAGATATAAGAAATATGCCAATTAATTACAAAGAATTTTCGCCTAGTGAATTTTCTATTACTATAATAGAGTATCTGAATCTAAGAAATTTAAAATAATAAAAAATTATGAGCTTGAGGGACAAAAAAGTAAGAAAGTGAAAATTGCAAAGAACATATAGAATATAAACTTTTGTTTTTATTACTGCTCATTAATTATAGAATAAAGTAGTTTCACAATGATACTGTAATACATACATATGACATAGATTTTTTTTAAAAATATTTGCCCTCTATTGTCTTTTCTCATCTCCTGACTGATTTTCGCTTGGTAATAGTCTGCTTTCATGATAAATAACAGAGTATTGTGAGAGCAAAATTGATCAATTTGTGAGAGTAAATATTCATCATCTTATCAGTTATAACGCAAAAAACCTTTAAACATTGCCATATTATAGATCAGCTTGTCAATATGTAAACTCTACAAAAATATATCTAATTTAACACCTCTGAAAATGAGATTATAGAGGTAATAATTTCCAAAATTCTGGATCTACCTCATATAACTAGCATTCTTCAGAAAATAACAAATACTATAGGATACCCTAATTCATTTCAGGTTGACAGTTTTGTATTTTATTGCTTTTTGATTGTCTTATTTTTCACATATTGCTTTCATAGCCTAGGCTGATTTAAAAGGTGATGGCAATCCTCCTACATCAGCTTCCCAAGTGCTGATATTACAGACATAAACCACTACCCCTGACTTTATTGCACTGAATAGAATAACATTAACAGCTTCTTGGTACTTAAATTAAAATATGAAGGTATTAAGTGCAAAACATAAATGCATTTGTCATTCATTGAGATGTTTTTTTCTTTCGGTGCTGGGAATCAGTTCAGCGATTTACTTATGCTAGGCTTATGCTCTACCTATGCACTATAAATTCTGGTTCTAGTTTGTGATATCTTTAAAAACATAATCTGCAATATAGAAACATTTCTAAGTACTGAGACTTTGTTCATTTTATGTATTAATTGTATTGTGAACACATGTGTGTCACAGTGTGCATATGGAGGCAATTTACAGGCATCAGTTGTCTCCTTGAGATCAAACTCCAGATTTTTCTCTGGTACAGTATAAAAATCTCTTATGTGTGTGTGTTTGTTGCATTTGCTCTATCTTATCATTTTCAAGTATTTCTTGTCTATATTATCCTTAAATGAAGAGATTAAATGATTGTAAATGTATCCAGTTTCATGTCTGATTCTAAAGATCAACGAAATAGGAACTTTTTATAACTGAACTCTATTACCACAGTTCAGTTTTGAAGGCATGTAAACCTTTCATTTTGAGGGTCTATATAGAAACACCATATAAAGCTCTATGGGAAGTTGACAACTATTAGGAAAATAATAAGGGCTAGTAGTTTCAAGTACCTTTTGAAAATACTTCATAACTCTGACCATAATTCTGGAAGATAATTTATATGATTTTTACTTTGGGCAATTTAAGATTTGATAATCTTGAAATGTTATTGAATGAATACTTACTAGAAGTCCTTGTTCCTTTATCTTCATTGTCACAATTCTAGAAGGGATAGCAGTAAAACCCTTTGTACACTTTGTGGTTTCAGGTTCTTGAACAACCAGAGTGAGCTCCTATGATCAACAATAAAACAGTATAGAATTAGATACAAAGTCTCAATTTTATGCACAAAACGTGAAAGGGTGCTTACATAAATCAGTATTATATTGAAAAACATTTATCATTACAGATTTTCACAGTGCTATATATGCCTTGTCTTATAGTATATTGTTTCAGTTGCCTTGATGATGCTTTTTGAAGTTTCACCTATTAATGTCTAGGAATATAGTACTCTATTATTTACTTTTGGTTCTGAATCATATAATAAATACAGAACTACAGTTAAATACAGACAACACACAAATGTCTGAAGCTAATGCTAATGACTAGAATTTATCATAAAAGAACCATAAGAAAGCTGTAGCCAAGATCTGAGTCAAAATTTTAAATTTGAATAGTCGAATTATCAGAGATGGTGATTAAAGAAACTGAGAAAGTCTTTAAAGTTCAAAATTCTAAACTACTAATCCAGAATTTTGTGATTGTGATAGAGAAGGTAAATAATATCTTACCTTTTATAGTTAGCATACTACCCTGGATATCAAGATATTTCAAGTTCATTCTTCTATGATAGCTAATGTAGCCTTGTGTAATTTCCTAACCTATTACCTTTCCATTGTTATCTATATTTTCTTAATAATTAGCATAGCTTAATTTTGAATTCCAATCTAAATTGGCTATGATAATTTTCACTGAATAAACCAACAATAAAACAAATCAGAATTAAAAGAATGATTTGTGAAAATTGTAATAAACAAAAACAAAACATTCTCAGAAATCTGTATTTGAAATCATGTAGGAATTTGTATGTATTTAACTGTATCATCTAAATATTTGTAGTGCAGAAAAGATGACCTAAATAAAAATAAATTAGCTATAGACACAATATAAGCTCCACCTAAGTTTTGCCTTTATATGCTCTTAGACCATAGTCTTACAGCTGTCAATAACAACACTGCAAATGTTAACTTTATTTTCATTGTTACAGTGAAGTAAGTAAAGATTCATTATAATATTAGTTAGAATTTACTATTTCACTGGTGAGAATATACTACTTCACTAAATTCATATTTCAGAAGTTTAACTTAAAGCTTTCATCAATTAAGTAATTCTTCAGAATTCTATAACTTCAGCTGCAATTCTTCACATAACCACCATGAAAATTTTGGAGAAATAATGCCAAAACCCTATGTGAAATGGATTGTAATTCAGAATTACTTAGTCCTCTGTCTAATGTTTAATTCATTTTAAATAATTTTAGACACACACATACATCTATATACATACAACAAAGAAATCCTTATATTGTAGAAAACACAAATAAAATAATTATTAGCATAATTAAAATTTCAGTTCACTGGCTTTAGTAAGCTATAAAAGGGAATATTAATTCATCCCATATTCTATATAAATATGCAATAAAAGAACTAAGATATGAGCTTTTTCATTATATATATATATATAAAACATGTATTGGTACCACCTGTAATTGCCCACAATTTTATTTCATGTATTATTTAATATTATCATTAAATTCATATTTTAATGTCAAAGCCAAATATATTATTTTCTGCTCGGGGTTCCTGTTTAATTTAAAAGTAGTGGAACTATCACTCCTTGCCTTATATATCAGTTAGTACTGTTAGTTGAGCTAGTTAAATTAATTTGAACTCTCTTTCCTGATGGTATGTTGTGAATTAGAACACATAATTTTAAATAACTGCACTTATAATTTTAACTTGGTTTTATTATTGCTAACAATATCTTTAACAGGTACTACCACAATTGAGAAGTATGACCTCAGAACCAACAGTTGGCTCCATATTGGCACTATGAGTGGTCGTAGACTTCAGTTTGGAGTTGCAGTTGTTGATAATAAACTTTATGTCGTGGGAGGAAGAGATGGTTTAAAAACTTTGAATACTGTAGAATGTTTTAATCCAGTTAGCAAAACCTGGGTTGTGATGCCTCCTATGTCAACACATAGACATGGGCTTGGTAAGATATTTAATGCTATATAATTTCTCAAAAATATGTAGGAAATCTTTTCATACTAGATTGAGAAGCACTTTACAAAGAGATATTCCAAGATACACAGTGGCTTAAAGGTTCTGGGAAGGTTAAGCAAACTTGAAAAGCTCACAGAAATCTTTAGTTGTAACATAATGTTATGTTTTAATTCTATGTCCCTTCTACCAACATTTAAAAGGGTTCCATTTCAGAGAAGATGTTAATTTTCTGAAGGTGTATTTTATGTAGGATATAAAATGCTTTCCTCAAGCTCAGTTGGGAGTAACATTTTTGACAATGGTAAAGTATTATAAGTTCTTGTCAGAAAATTATGCCTCTGCACAACAAGCAAATTTGCATTCACAAAGAGAATAAAATATTTTTGGGTTCAAATATAGGATAAATATATATATATATGATTAGTACTTTTGCTGATCAGAGCTCTAAAGCATAATTAAGGCAGAGGTTTCTACACAGTTTATGGATAAGTAAGGTTATGTAGAATATTGGAAAACATTAAATCTCTTGAATATATCAAGGTACATTGATTTCTCTATATTACATTTTATGTGCTTAAATATTATGGTATCTGAAAAAATGAAGTATTTGACTTTTTTACACAATACGCTTTTATGATTTTTTTAATTATGTGTAAGCAAATGCATCTACATGTGGGCATACGAACATGCAAATGATGCCTTGGAGATCAGAAGAAAGTATCAGATCTCTTGAAACCAGAATTGCAGGCAGATGAAAACTGCCAGAGATGAGTGCCATAACTGAACTCATCTAGTTCTTGGCAAGATCAGTACCCACTTTTAACCACTTAGTTGTTTCTTTAATTAACACAATAGACTTTCATGTGGTACTATGGTACTAAGTGTCAGTTCCAGGACTGGAATTTTCTCACCATTTGTTTTGTTAAATTGTTTCTGTTAAATCATACACAATGTACTTATTATCCATTATATCATTGTAGTTCTTATGCATGTGCACGTCCTGAAAAGAAATAAATTCAAGCTTTTAAACATGCAATCTAACACATGTTAGTAATCACATATGTGAGAATATACAAAAAGCAATGGGAATCTGATTATTGATAGCTTATCATGAAATATAGTGGTCATGGGAAGTTTTTCTACGATAATAAGACCATATTTAGCCTCATATGTAATAAATTAATGACTCACATGGGCAGAAAACTATTTCAGATACAAAATAAAGTTTTTAAAGCAGTTTATTGCTTCTAAAGTGGAAGTACATGTATTGCATGAGGCACAGGTAAATGACCCTTTATACTATGCTCTCCTTTAGGTGTAGCGACACTTGAAGGACCAATGTATGCTGTTGGAGGTCACGATGGATGGAGTTATCTAAATACTGTAGAAAGATGGGATCCTGATGGACGTCAATGGAATTATGTGGCCAGCATGTCAACTCCTAGAAGCACCGTTGGAGTTGTTGCATTAAATAACAAGTAAACTTAAATATACAAGCTCTTTGTTACCAGACCATGTAGTGCAGTTTCTGTGTTATGATCATCAGTCAGTAAACATTAAAAGTTATCAGATCATCCTTATTAGCAATTAGAAAAGTCATTTGGTGGAATCTTCCTTTCTTTGTGATGGAAAATATTTTTCTACAATAAATGCTACATTAAAAGATTTATAGACTCTATTCAAAATTTGGTCCTGGAACCAGAAATATAAGCAATCTTTGGGGAAAATTTTACATCTTAGTCTTATCTTAAAATAATCAGAATCTGCATTTTACTGAAATCTTTAGGAAAAGTATATACACATGAATTTGAAGAACACTATTTTAGATAATCATTTCCAATTTGCCCTAAATAAGTGGCATATTTTGCATTGTGAATTACTCTAAATTTATAAAAATAATTTGTCTTCCTATGTTTATGAATAAGGTAAGTTATTGTTCACCAATCTCTCCTCTGAGAGTTTAAGGTGCATATGTAATGAATTCCATCTGGTTTTGCCTTTCCTGAAGACTCACATTTTTCTGATTCTGTAAAAACAAGCTCTCCTGATGCTTCTAAACCTTGAATCAGTTGTACATAGTTATAATGTTTTTCTTTATTTTTATTTTTCTTTTATTATTGAGATTATTAAATAATTATGTCATTTCTTCCTTCCTTTTCCTCCCTCTAAACTGTTTCATATACCTTTCATATCTTTCTTGCAAATTTAAAGTTCCTTTTCCATTGTTTTCGCATTCATGCATATATATACATATATTATTAAATATAATTATAAATTATATTATAAATTAAATATAACTTGCTTAGTCTGTACAATGCTACTTACATGTGTGTTTTTCAGAGAAATGAAACCACTCAAAGTCACATATAGCTTACATGGTAGATAGTTCAGAGAATAGGGTAACCAGTGTCAAGATTTATATGATTCTGTACTACTATGTATGAAGTTGGTACCTGAACATGAATGAACAGTAAAAAATCAGTACAGGTGTATTTTCGAACTCAACAGAAAAAGGAATAATAAGTAATTAAAGCAGAAGAAAGGTTCCTATCTATAATATTTTGGAGTTTCACATAATTGTAAACTGACTGACTGCTCTAACCAGATGATAACAAGTGATTCAATTCCATATCCCCTCTATATACCACACCAGATTCAAATCATCAACTTGAATTTATTTCATTTTGCTTTATTGAGTTATATTGCTTTAAATTCAGTGTGAAAGAAAGTTACAAGCATATGATTTGACTATTGTTTATCATCTTTATTATTATAGTATAATATTTAAATTAAAGCATCATGTATTATAATATTGACATTCATAAGTCATTAAGCAAAATTTTATAGTTACATTTTCTTCATAAGGATAATCCACCTTCTCAATTTTATTATATTTCATTAGTTGACTTATATCAACATCTTTTAGGAAAAATATTATATTTCATACTAAACAGTTCATACATGACAGAAAGTATGCAGTGAATGTTTGACCTCCTGTAACTGCAACTTTGTTGAAGCTGATTGTTGGGACTACATATGAAAATAAATCTTGATAGCTTCTGAATTTCTGCACACGAATATTTTCCAGATCTTTCAGTGTTAAGTCAAATTTTCTTTGACAAAAATAAAAGAGGATTGTTTAGAATAGACTAGGCTTTACCAAGTGCCATAGATAAATACTCATTCACAAATCCAGTCTTTCTGTTGACAACAGTAATGGACTAGAACATACATTATAATGTATGAGAAAATAAAAATGCCTTCATTGTCATTTCTATAAATGAATTTGTGTGACTATGTACACACACATGGGTATATATGTATGTGTGTGTTTATATTTTTTGCAGGCTGTATGCTATTGGTGGGCGCGATGGAAGTTCCTGCCTCAAGTCAATGGAGTACTTTGACCCACACACTAACAAGTGGAGCCTATGTGCTCCAATGTCAAAAAGACGTGGAGGTGTAGGCGTAGCAACACACAATGGATACTTGTATGTTGTAGGGGGACATGATGCTCCTGCTCCTAACCATTGCTCCCGGCTTTCTGATTGTGTAGAAAGGTAAGTTTTTACACATGTGGTTATTTGGACATTTTTAATGAGAAAAAAATGAAACTACCAAAATGTAATTGGATATATTAGTTTTTAAAATAGATTTGTACTTTGTAACATTCTACACTTATGCTTAAACACAAAGTATTTTGTAAAAGGTCCAATAAATTTAGTATTAAACTTTATGAAACGTACTTGTTTAGTTATGTTAAAAGTAGTGACACAAAAGAGATAAACGAACAAGGACATTTTATGCAAAGTTATCAATCAGTCATGATATTCAAATCAAATTAAGTTTACTGTTTCAAAACTCAATTTGGTCTTCAAAATGATAATAAAAGGACTGTCAAAAATATGAGCAGAATTTTGAAACAAAATTTCTTTTCTGAACAACCTTACTTATTGCAATAAATATTTCCTTGCTCAAAGCTAAGTTTACAGTTGGTTGTTTTTACTCTTTGCTCTTTGGGGATCCCCCACCCAGATCACAAATAAAGACACAGAGACCTACTCATACTTAGGAATGCTCGACCTTAGCTTTGCTTGTTTTTAGCAAGCTTTTCTAACTCAAATTATCCCATTTCTCTTTAAATTTGTTTTGCCTCTGGGCTTTTTAACTTTATTCTATATATCTTTTTTTCTTCTTAATCTGTGGCTGGGTGGCTGGCCCCTGGCTCCCTCTCTCCTCTTTCTCTCAATTCTCTCTCTTTTTATTCTCTTGTTTAATCTCTCTACCAGGCAATCCCACCTATCAATCTCCTGCCTAGCTATTTATCAGCCATTCAACACTTTATTAGACCAATCAGTTGTTTTAGACAGGCAAAGTAACACAATTTTACAGAGTTAAACAAATGTAACATAAAAGAATGAAACACATCTTTATGTCATTAAACAAATATTCCACAGATTAAACAAATATATCTTTTACTAACATTCTATGACATTTCCCCCTTTTCTCTAAATAAAATAAAATATTTTAACTTTAATATTGTAAAAGTATACACAACAAAAGCAATTATCAGGCTGGAGTGATGGCTTTGCAGTTAAGAGCACTGATATCTCATCCAGAGGTCCTGAGTTCAATTCCCAAAACCCACACGGTGGTTCACAACCATCTGTAATGAGATCTAGTGCCCTCTTCTGGCCTGAAGCCATGCATGCAGACAGAACACTGTACACATAATAAATAAATAAATATTTTTTTTAAAAAAAAAGCAGATATCAGGTCTGGAGAATTGGCTTAGTGTAGTGAAAGGGGAGCACAGGCCTGCTTTTCATCCTGCCCAGCTCCCGCATGACTAGCTTATACCCTGAAATAACAACACACAAATTTGTATTCATTTAAACACTGCCTGGCCCATTATATC
>LOJH01012583.1:11948-25475 GCA_001685095.1 Ellobius talpinus
ACTCCACATCCTCTCCAACATAAGCTGTCCTCAGTACTCTTGATCTTAGCCATTATGGCAGGTCAAACATGGTATCTCAGAATCATTTTGATTTGTATTTCCCTGATAATTAAGGATGTTGAGCAATTTCTTAAATGTCTTTTGGTCATTTGAGATTCTTCTGCTGAGAATTCTCTGTTTAGTTCTGTACCCCATTTTTAATTATATTATTTTTTTTTATTTTCATGCCTAGATTTTTGAGTTCCTGTATATTTGGAAGATAAGCCTTCTGTCAGTTGTGAGGTTGGTGAAGATCTTTTCCCAGTCTGTAGGCTGTCGTTTTGTCTAATTTACCATGTCTTTTGCCTTATAGAAGTTTTTCAGTTTCAGAAAGTTTCATTTATTAATTGTTCCTTTCATTGTCTGTACTACTGGTATTATATTTAGGAAGTGGTCTCCTGTGCCAATGTGTTCAAAGCTACTTCACGCTTTATCTTCTATCAGGTTCAATGTAACTGGATTTATGTTGAGGTCCTTAATCCATTTGGACTTGAGTTTTGTGCAGGGTGATAGATATGAATCTATTTGCAGATTTTTAAAAATACATTTTTAATTTTTTTGAGTTTATAATATAATTATCCAATTTCTTCTTTTACTCTCCTCCCTTCAAACCCTCCTGTATATCGCTCCTTGTTGTCTTTAAAATTTTTTATCTCTTTTTTCTTTGATTGTTGTTGTGTGTGTGTGTGTGTGTGTACAGGTGCATGTGTGCATCACACCCATACACACATTCCTAAATACATAAAACCACCTTATAGGGTCTGCATAATGCTGCTTGTGTGTGTATGTTTTTAAGGTTGTCCATTTGGCATTATGCTAGGTTGTTCAGAAGAGTCTGAATCAGCCTGCATTGGAGTCATAGATTTCTTCTTTATATTCATCTACCTTGAGCTTAAATCAACCGCTATCTCTAGTTTTATGAAATTGTTTTCATTCAATTTACTTTTCTCTTGATCTCTTCATTTGGCTTCTTTTCTCCCCAGACATGTCCCTTCCACCTCATTTATAGCTAGCAATTTTGAGTACATTATTGTGATGTTTAGCTTTAAATTTAATATTAAACTTTTCTCCTTGGTGAATTCAGTATGTAGACTTGAAATATAACGTCAAACGTGACTTGGAGGAAATGAACTAACTGATGCTATTGAAGTATACACTAGAAATATAACCCAATGATGACTTCTTCTGGCTTATTGAGAAAAGCAACCAGTCACTTGGTTTTAAGTGAAGTGAAAATTTCAGAGTAACACCTCCATTAATCCTGGACCAGTTACTGAGGGAAACACACGTATTTAATCTTCTCTATCTAGAGCTTGGCTAACAAGAATGTGTTGGCATTTAGGAAGGATCAAATTGACTCCATGTTCTGTCATTAATTAGCTTTCGCTTTATGCAATGATTGAAACCAGTAATGGCCACTCTTAGTGGGATTCTGTACTGAATGAAAGGCATGACTGTACCAGCGCTCCACACTCGCTCCTGGGAGAGAAGCACGAACAACATTTTTGAGTTTATATTAAGCTAATATTCTTGAGTCATCCTAATGTTTTAGGACATCCTTGGCACCATGTTTTATAATATTAATATAATTACTACTCCACATTTCATGCAAAGAGGTGCCAGGCAACCTTCTTAAATGCTAGACATAGGAAGTCGGGTTAGACTCTCCTGGTTCAGTTTCCATAAACCACTTACCTCCCATTTTGCTCTTTAAGCAACAAACTCCTTTATCATGCTTGTGTACACCTAATCATGTAACTATTCACAGCAGAAGTTACATAAAAAACTGAGTTTAATTAAAGTCAACTGATGAAATTTTAATGACGATATGATAGTATTCTTAAAAGTCATTGCTGCAATGTTCAGAAAGTAAGACAATATTTGTAAAGACATTTACTGTAAACTAACTGTAAAAATGATACTAAATTTCTGAGGAGAAAGGATCAATTTGTGTGCTTTATACCCTAGACATTTTATTTTATGGATCTGGGTATCAAAGTTAGAGCTGTGCACATGTCGAGCTGTGCACATGTTAACATTTTGCCACTGAGCCCCAAGTCAGCCCTACTACAGCATTTTATAAACGGATGAACTACAATGACTTTTTAAACCAAATGGAGACATATCTCTTGGTGCAGAAAGCTAGTGAATCTCATGAATAAGTTGTATTTGCTGAAACATGAATTTGGGCACGATGATTTAAGCAAAGTGTAGGATTCTGCAGCGGTTACTGAGGCTAACTCACTTACATAAAAGATTCCTCTAGCCAAAGCTGATTTCTTCTAAATAATGGGTCAGCCGGGTCTTGGCCAGACTTTTCTGTCCTTGAGTTAATTGATATGATGTAATTGATTTCTTCGCCAGAAGCCAAGATTATTTCCAAGTCAGAACAAAGACTCATGGTCTTTTCCAAAGCAATTTAAATTGTTTTAAACTTTCTCAGTGTAGTATGGATTTGAGAGCTTTGAGTTTCCTATGTTAGGTTTGTAATTATCTTCATTTTTACAACTAAATTATGTCTTTCCCGACTCATAGGTTTTTCATTTCTAAAAACAAAACAAACAAATAAAAACCCCACAAAAATGAGCTCACTCTCAAATGAATGCCTGTTTGATCATTATACTATTGAATGAAGAATTACTGAGGGATCATTTGGGACAAATATATAGAAGAGAAAGATAAGGAAGGCAGTAGGTAGAGGTGGAGAGCAATAAGTAAAAGAGGCACACATATAAGAAATGAAGAGGGAGTATCATATATGTTTCAAACATGGTTTACCTATGAAATTAGGATTTTTCCCCAACAAAACAAAGACATAAACATTTTATTAAAATGCTAACTTTCCATGAAATGAAAATATTTTACTAATTTTAGCAGCCACCATCAGAAAGATATAACTTAACATTCATGGAAAATATTGTGTGCAGGGGCAGAAATGTGGAAGTCAGTTTTACGAACAATACATTTGATTAACCAAAGCGCTCAACTGCCTAACCACCCCTGGTGTGTATGTGTATGTGTGTGTAAGTGTGTGTGTGTACCTGTGGGAGTGCATATTCAGGTATGCTTGCAGAGTCCAGAAGAATATTGTTGTGTGCCTGTTTTTGAGGCAGCATCTCTCAACGTACCTGAATCAGCTTGCTAGTTACACAAGGTACGTCGTCCAGACAGTTCCCAGGATCTGAATGGTTGTGCCTCTTATTCTGGGGTTATAAGCACATGCCTAACTCTTATGTGTGTACTGGGGATTTCAATTCGGGCCCTCTAGCTTTTACAGTAAGTCCTGTTTCTAACCAAAAGAGCCATTCCTCAAGACCCAGACCTGCTATGATTCAACTTAGCATTACAAAAAACCTCCTGGATGATTCTCATTCTCATAAGCAAAATCAGATTGAACCAGAATCAAGGAAGCTACCTAAGTTTACTTTCAACAGCATGAAGGCAACCTGCACCTCGGAGGATAATCAAACTGTAATCAAACTCTGTAATCAAAAGAGCATGAAGTACTTGCAGTATTTGAACCACGACTCACTTGAATCTTATTTTCAGGTGTTCAAGAGGCCAATGTATATGAGGATTATAAGAAATGGAAAAAGTGAAATGTGCCGCAGAGTTTTGGATGGATGTTCGGTATATGATGGATGAATGGAGACAGGAAGCCAAGGACCTCTTGAGTGAAAGCTGAAACCTCAACCAGGATCTGGGAAAGCCGGTAAGTGAAGACATGAGCACAGTTTGAAAAGATGAAAACCAATCATGGTATAAAGATGACTGTGGTGATAAGATTTTAATGACCATCAGTGAGAACATGGGTCAGACATATTCTGAATGCCCAAATGAAGAGCAAGAAGGGAAATATTTGGAAATGCATTATTATGCATTTGCTATAACACTGTAATCTTGTAATTAATAGAAACCTCAGTGTTTATCTCCGTAGGATTATTTCATTGTCTTACCTATTAAATTGAAGTAAAATCTTTAATATGCAAATAAGCCTCATTTGATCTCTCTGACCATAACTTGTCTTCCCAGTACTCTGGTTAGCAAGACCCCATCCATTCTCTATTGTCGTCCTCAGTGCTTATTGCAGACAGCCTGTCTTTGTCCAGCCCTCTCCACACTCATGCACAGCAGTTTCTTTATTTTCTGTGTTTAACTATTTGTTTCTGTATTATTACTACACACCACTTGATATCTACTGCATAGAACATCGCTTGATTCTTCCAAAACAAATTATCTCTTCTCTTCTATTTGATTGCAAGATGTTAGTTTCTGATTATAGCACTTTTGAAATGATTCTGGCATAGTTCCTCCTGACAGACTTGTGCAGCTGTCAATTTTTTCAATTGGCTATATTTTGCTTAAAGCATGAATTGTCTTGTTTGTCTCTCCAATCTCAAATTCGTAGCAAGCATGTCTCTCTAATTCTTACTTCATTTGATGTGGAAGGTTTTTTGGTTTAGGGGATGACAATTCAAATTAAAAGAACAAGAAGCAATGGTTACTGTAATGACTTTATTTGACATGGTATAAGCTCAGCATGAGGCAAAAATAAGCAGACATGATGATACCAATGTTTCCAAAACCTTACAAGACAAAATAGGGCAAATGTATGCATAATTTTACAGGTATCTTAGCTCTTTATTTGACAACATTTTCTTCAATAAAAACTGTAATTTAAAGTATCAGAAGAGATTAAACATAACAGGTGAGCAGGAATATTAGTCCTGTGTCCATGTCTATCTACCTTGACTGAATTTGGATAAACTATTTATCTTTTCAATATTCAGTCTCCTTAGCAATTGAATAAAGGTTCTGATTTCTAAGTTAGAGCTCATATTTATATCTCTGTGATTTTAATATATCCCTTATTAATATACACAGTAATTTAGATTTAAATCCATTCTTTTGGTTTGTGTATCATGTCTGACAGCCCATATTAGAAGGGTTTAATGAATAAAATCATTGGTGTGAACACCTGGAGGCTGACAGCAGGGCCATGTGCAACAATCATTGAATAAACAAAGGTTATCCTTCATCCTCAAGCCAGTGGCTAGTGGATGTGTTGAGAATGCCCAAGATGGCTGAGGGAAAGGGCTTTGGTGCTAGCACTGTGGGAAATCTAATCAGAGTATGTCTTAGCATAGACATCTCTAGCAAAATACCACAGAATACTTGCATAAACAATAGACATCTTCATATTACAATCTGACTTTGGGCTGTTTTCAAATGGCTTGGAGAAAAAGAGAGATGTGGGAGCATCCTAAAGACCTTATCTGAGCCTACTAGCTCCTTAGTGGTCTATCTGCAAATATTACTACCTTGAGGGCTAGGACTTTGACATAAGCATTTTGAGGAGAAATAAACATTCTATCCATCACTTACCATGATTACATCCATTGAGTAATTAAAATAATCTATCAGAATCAGTCAGCATTGAAGGAGGCGAGTATATAGAGTCCCACCTTTAGCTGAAGAGCAATTGACAATTAATAGCTGCTGAAATTGCAAGAGTTAGTTTTCTTTAAGGCTGTGGTCAATAGACTCTAATATGCTCCCGAGAATGGCCACATACAAAAGAGTAATAGGTAGCACTCATGGGACTCAGTGGATTGAGAAAATAAAGGCTAAGAACACAAGTTAGATAGGTATGGAATGGGAGATGGTGGTTTTTGGAGGAAATGGTAAATGAGGGTAAATTTATCAAAATACAACATATGAAATTCTGAAAGACTTAACAAAAATACTTTTAAAGGGGTTATTAGAAAAGTAAAAAAAATCAAACTTATTTTAAACTAAGTTTTAAGTAAATTTAATAGATTTTTTGACTTAATTCCTCTTTGGTAGAATTAGAGATAATTAAAACAGCATAGAGATGATTTTGGAGATATTTTACTTTGCTTTTCTTTATGTATGTATCAGGGTGTGTGGGTGCATGTGGATGCCAGAGGAGGGCATCAGGTGCTGTTTGATATGGGTATCAGGAACCAAACTCGGGGTCTCTGGAAGATGCATTCTTAACTACTGAGCCATCTCTCAAGACCCCATAGAGATAGCTTTAATTTAGTATACATACCATCAAATGGAAAAATAAGTTTTTTTTCCACCATAACTTTTTAGAGAAAGCATGAAAAGAGAAGTGGGCTTCAGCTGTGAGATTTTTGTCTTGAGGAGTGGACTGATGAAGAGGCATAAATTGAATGAGTTTTTATATAATAAATAAACTGTACATATGTTACATATGTTTCATTCTGCTAGCTGACAGTTCCTTTGCTCAGTACTACATAGTTATGGGGAAATATGAGCTTTACAAGACTATTTTTAAAAAGAGGGAAATCCTTGATTTATGTCCTTGGGATACGAAAGCTTTTACTGTGGAGGACGGAAGTCTGAATGACTGAAGGATATTATGTATCCTTCCTGGACACCCAGAAGTTGTTCCATTTTCTACAGTCTGCACGCAAAGTGTTATTTAAAGCCTATATTTTCCGTTTAAATATTATACAGTGATTTCTGTTATACACAAGCCAAATTTAAACAGAACTCTTTAGACTTCCATGCCTGGAAATCGTTTTAGCAAGCTCTATTTCTGTTTCCTCTTCCTGAAAAAGTTGTCTCTGTAGACAGAGGTTTGGCATCTATCTACCTTCTTCACATAGTATGTATTCATATGGAATAACTGGGAACCTGAAATGCCTTGAGGCTGGAAAACATGGGATGGACGAGAATCCCTAGATATATTCACTAGTGTGTTTAATATTTTTGTACACTTGAAGTTAAAATTCAAAAATGGAGACTTAAAATCAGTTATCATGTGAAGAGTTAGAAATCCTGATGGATGGCCAACTATGGGAAAGTCAGCCCTCTCCTGTATCCTCACACATCTGGAAGAAAACATTTGATCCACAACATCAAGATGGTGTGAGAAGTATGAAAATTAATGGAGGGTCAAAGCATGCAACACACTGTGGCTAAATAAAATACAGAAATATAGAACATTAGATTTATGAAGAATCAGAATGCAGGTAGGACACAAAACAAAGCACCAGATAATTAACTTTCTGTTCACACCCCTTTTCTGAATCAGTAAACAAAATAGGAAGAAATGGCAGGAAAGCAAAGTTTTGCATAACTGACCTGCAGAGTTGCCCTTGTGTGGATCTGCAAAGCTAGCAATGTTGCTTGTCCACCACCCTGTGTCATGGCATCACTGCTTGTTGAGAAGGGCAAAGAATGGGGCTGATCTCAAGAGAATCCTTGCAATAAAGCTACTCTGCAGGAAAGAGTAGACAAATCCAGACAACTGATATCTAAACTCCAAAGCCTCCTCCATGCAGTGAGAACCTTAGCCAAGGAAACTGAAGAGTCCATGAGTTCACCAGGTAAACTGATCTAAACTGAAGCTCAGAGAAGGAGGCACACTTAAGCTAAGACTGCTGGCACAAGGAAGTCTGAGTCCTGGAATAATGAGAATATACAGCCCTACAGCAAATGCAGACTTGGATATAACTGTAAAAGAGCCAGAGACATTGAAATCTGTGCAGTGGGACCACTACGCGCATGCTGACAACAGGAGAGAGTATACAGGTTAGTCACACTTCATGCTGAGGCCCGCAGAACTCCTATGGTACAGTTGACTTCCTCTTACACCTGGGCAGAAATTAAGCCCCAAAGGCAACCTTTTTGGAAGCCATTAAGAGACTATAAATGGATCATTTTGGTCACAAAGGTTTAAGCTGTGGGCACAGTAGGGAGTTTTGTACTAATTCCAACTCCCACTTTTAATAATATCCACAGAAGTTATTGAGGTTGAAGAGAATTGTCTTTTATTTAACCATGACTATAATTTCACAGCAAGCCTATGCAGTAATTGTGGTTGTTTCCGCAGTAGATAGTTTACCTTTGAACTGGAGCTAGAGATTGTACACCATGTCTTTAACAGGTACATCAGGAACTAGCTTCTAAACCGTATCACCAGCACAGAGGGAAGGAAGAAGAGACCATCAAAAATATTTCAATTGAAAAAAATATGCTAATTAAAATAAAAACAAACTAATGCCTAAAATAAGAAGTAAATTTCTTATGCAAAACAAAATATACATACAACGGCAAGGTTACTCTTATGAAAATAGTTGTTTAATTGTAATGTATTCTGTGAGAGTAAATTTTATTAAATTCCAAACAAAAATTTCAAAAGGATGCTAATAAGAATGTTTAATAAAATCAAAGATGAAACAAATAAAATCTTGAATGAATCCAAAGGCAAATATGAATAAAAATCTGATTGAAAATAAATTTAATGCATAATAGGAAAGAAGAATGAAATGAGGTTACAAAATTATTTTGAAGAATTAGATAAATTGTAGAAATTAAAAATGTCAATAAATAAGGAAGTTTGAATGAAACCTCATTAATAGGTCATGGGTCATTGCTTGAAGAGAAGGTAGATGGAGTGAAGATATAGACAGGAGTAAAATTAAAAAATCAGAAAATAGTAAAGAAGCCATGTGAGATTATAGAGCACCATTAAGGCATGCACTTGCATGCAGGTACACATATACTAATTCTAAGAAAATTTATGATCACTATACAGAAGATAATTAAAGGAATCCTACATACTGAGAAGAACACATCTCTGAGGTCACAAAAGAGAACAAACTGTCCAAGAATAGTAGAGAGTAGTAAAGGAAGATTTGGAAAGTTGTAAGCATTACAAAAGCAAAAACAAACAAGAACAAAACAAAGGGACAGCAATTAATGCATGTCTTAAAATACCCTTATTTAAAATTTGTTTTCAGACAGTATGTTTTCCTTGCATTCCTCCTCTCCCCCTCCTCCCGGCCCCAGCTCATGAGTACCAGTCCGGTTGTGTCTGGAAGATACGTTTCTTTGGAGACATCCGCCACCTCTGACTCTTAACAATCTTTCCACCTTCTCTTCCACGTGTATACCTGAGCTTTGTGAGGGGTTTTATGAAGACATCTCACTTAGGACTGAGCACTTAAGTCTCTCACTCTCTTCACATTGTCCAGGTGTAAATCTCTTTGTTAATGTACACCTATTGAAGTAATAAACTCCTCCGGTAAGGGATGAGCAGTTCTCTGTTCTAAGGAAATAGCAGTGTCACTAGGAGTCATTGTATTGCTATGGTCCAGGAGGTCATTCTTTGGGCCTATGATCTAACTAGTCCTAGGTTCTTGGTAACTTTTGCAGTGTCATCTATGGGTTCCATTTTGCAGAGTGGGCTTTATATATTCACTAAAAAGTGATTGTTTATTATTGTAACATTTGTGCCTTTATTTTAACAGTAGATCTTGCAAGCAGACCTGAGATGTAGCTCACAGGGTTTAAGGCTAGATGAAACTGATCATGACTTCCCTCTTCTAGCAGCATGCAAAGTACCTTGCGGTACCATGAATGCTAGCCCTTGGGGTGATGTTTCTAGCTAGGGACCAGCTTGGTTTCTCTGTTTGTGACACAAGTAAGTGGTGTCTTCAGCCATAGAGTCTTACAATCAGGTTGTAGACAATAACTAGTAGCCATGACAATAGGCTGTAATGATTTTAGGGGTCTATGGGGTACCTTTTTGTGCAACTACCCTAAAACATAAAACCAATTCCTGATGCTACGTGTTTTACTTAGCGGTGTACAATATCTAGTTGGGCATTGTTTCTACCATTAGGAAGATACAGTCTTTTTCATGTTTTTTATCTTTTGCATCTGAGTCATCTGGCAGTTCTATTTTTACCTTTTGTGAGACATATTTACACTGATTTCTTCAGTGACTGAACCACCTTACATTTCCACTAACAGTGTAAGGGCTTCTCTTTGGCTACATCCTTTTGTTTTGTACATCCTAAATGCCGTTGTTGTCATTTGGTTTCTTGATAATGGCCATGTGTATATTTCCGTAATCACAGCACAGTTGTCCTTTCTTCATAACACTAGGCAGGACTTCAGCACTGTGTTTGGGTGCTTGTTAAACAGAAAAGTAACCAAGGAGATCAAACAGTGGGGACAGTGTGGCACTAAGTAGAATGGTACTGAGATCTGTCTATTTGTGGAAGAGAGGTAAAAATAGACAAAGCAAGGCCTTCCTCAGCCTCAGCTGGAATGTATGGTAGAAGGCTTCAATTTTTCCCTACTTTATCATACATACTGTCTGCTAATGAGTACATTAAGACTGAGATATTATTTTGGAGTTAAATACAGATTTTGGAAAGTTGGTGAATTGTCAGGGGTAATTTCCCCAAACAATGAAGACTGACTGTATTTGGGTTGAATGTAGGATCTTGAGTACCATTGGAAATGGAAGTAAAATGCCACTAAGATACTTAAGAAATGGACAAACTTGACAGCCATGCCAGACATGCCTTATTATAACTGAATACATAGTAAAATAAGTTTAGCAATTAAGGAAAGGAAATTTTTCTGTAATGTCTTCATTCAGTTTAGTTACTTTACAAAGAAAGAACAGGAGGAAAATATTTTCTAGAATGGATTGTCAGAGTTGGGAGTTTTGAGCTATTTTAGATTTCTGCTAGATACTTATCATAAATGTCAATAAAAAGAGAGAAAACATAGGTTATCTTCCTTTCTAGATAAGAATAAAGTGATTTTTAAGTAAAAAAATGGAAAATAAAGAAGGATGAATGTTCAGGAAGGAATCATACAAACAATGTAAGCCTAAAGCTACCAGTGAGTAACAGGCAAAGGTCACAGTTTCTGGGTACAGAAATTAACAAAAAGAGTCTCTGTTTACTAATGACAAGCAAGCTTGGCACTCAGTGCTAAGCTTTTTTTCCTTTTCCTTTTTGTGCTGGTTTCAATTGGTACAGAATACCATTTGTAGGAAATACCAATGCAGTTGACTAAAAATAGGGTTCTGAAAATGTTTAATCATGAATATAAACCTAAAAACATCCGGGACTGTAGCAAACTAAAGTCGAGGTCTTAGAAGGGCTTATATTCCTTAGAATTTTCTACACAATTAGATAATAAAACAAAATGCTAAGTTTTAAGTTGTTTTTCATAATGTCAAAACTAGTCAATTTACTTGTAAAAGATGGACCAGAAAATGACTTGTGAAGAAATCAAAGCACTGTTGGATCTGGGCTGAACTTCTTAGTTTCATCTAAAAAGTATTTACTGTGTAATTACAAAGATGCCATTGTGATTCTCTAATAATAATATGGAGAGGTTATATAATACCCCATTATCATATTTTATAACTATGAAGAGGTTTCTACCTTCATGGGCAGCAAGCTAAGAAATACAATTCAAGAGCCCCTGTCTCACACCTTGGGTGAAGAATGAAGTTCTCTCATCCAAATGGAAGAAAAGTAAGAACAATAGTTTTATATGGGTGAATCATGACTTATAACTCAAGGAAAATGAAGGTTGAAGAAGCTATTGAATTTGAGGTGACTCTAGCTATGTGCAGAGTCCTATAAGTAATCTAGGGGACTTAATATATCTGGATAGGCAGTCAAGATGAGATCTGAAAAATGAACATTGATTTAATAGGTTAAATCTCAATTTCACCCACCCTGTATGTGTGTTTAATGTATGTATGTTTTGTCCCTGATAAATGAACTACTCATGAAAAGTTGCTGGTGTCTGGAGGGCTGGAGAGAGGAAGCAACTTAAAGGAAGCCATTTGACAAAATGTCACTAGTGCTAGGCAATAGTAGATTTAACCAAGTAAAATATAACAGTACTAGGAATACATTTGTGTTCTGGGCCATGATGTCATTTTACCTAGGGTAATACAAAGCACAGAGTGTGAGTTTCCCCTTGTCATTAGACACTGTTTTCTAAGGTATTTACTAATGTTGAGTAGTTTTGAGTCTGCAGTAAAGATAAGAGGAGGTTATGAAAGTCCCCTGACAGCCTACAACCCTACTAATATATACACAGTGCTCTTATGTTATCGATATTCCTCACCAGAGTTTCTTCCCATTGATGTGTGTTCCTGGACCCATCAAAACCACAGGGGTCATATTTACTTTGGGGATTACTTTAGTAAGCATACATCCTACAAGTTTAGACATATATTTAATGATATGTTCATCTCGGTATTGTTACTTTTCATTATCCTGATTATCTGTGCTCTATTTTTAACCCTTCTACCACTTTGCCATTGACTACAACATGTCCAAACTCTGGCAATAATCAGTCATTTTCCTTTTCTGGAATATTGTATAGTTGGAATTATTCAGCCTGCTGTCTACCCAGTTTGACTTATTAAAACTATTCATTTTAGTTTAAGATTTATATAATTTTCAGGTTTTATAGAATAACTTTTTAGTAGTGAATAATACCTTATTGTCAAGTTGTGGTATGTAGTGGTCCATTCATCAGCTGAAACACGTTAGTTGCTTTCATGTTTGGTAATTATAAGTAAAGCAGCTAAAAAGTCTATGTGTGAAGATGTGTGTGTGTATGTGTATTGTGTGTGTATGTGTGTGTATACATAAGATTTCAATTCATTTGGGAAAATATCAAGAAGTGTAATTTTTGGATCATATAGCATTAAACCTTCTGAGGCTCATCCTTTAATGGTGTGGGATTCCCCTCTGTATCCTATGAATATGTTTTGTTATCATTGGTTATTAAAGAAGCTATTTTGGCTGATGACTTAGTAGAGTAAAGCCAGGCAGGAAATCTGAACAGAGATATAGAGAGAACATAGGTGGTGTCAAAGAGACACCGTGTAGCTTCCAAAGGAGAAAGCCACCAGCCGCCAACCAAAAATTTACTGGGCAGCAAGGAAACAAATGAGCAATCTCTGCCTACAAAATGGCACCCAACATGGGGTTTCTCTATCCACATAAAATCTGAGAGAGCTTGGGAATGAATTCTAGACATAAAAGAACAGAGTTAAGCACAGCTTCATGGTAACAGCATTTTCTCAGGTGGGCCCTGTCTGCTAGAAGCAAGCAGAGTCACTAGTCCTTTAAGAAAAGGCTTCCTGACTTAGTAGTAGCAACAAAAGCTGTGTGGCTTCTTTAAGAAGGCTTCCTGGTTTATGCTAGTTGTACGGATAGCTCTGGCTCTTTCTGGAGGCTGAGCAGTTAAACAGGGTTTGTGGGCAGCTTGCTGCAAGTTTCATGGAGGTGGTATGGGCCATCTGCTTACCAGAGTTGAAGTGGTGAGTGTAGTTCCCAACTGGTGGTAAAAGTACCTCTGCCATATTTAAAGGCTGAGAGAGACAGAGCCAGCATCCAGGGTCACTACAACCAAGCTACTTACCATTTTAAAAGCACTCCTTGTCAGAAAATTATTACATATATGCAATAAAAGCAGATTCAGACAGAAATAAACCTCTGAACAGGTAGTGTGTTTAAAAATGTACATAGGCTTGAGAAAGACAGAGAAGAAAAAGAATATAGACAATTATAAAAAGAAATAGTTTAAAGAAAGAAAACAAAATCTTTTTTATTTGTTTATTTATTTATTAAAAATTACCACCTCCTCCCCTCCTCC
>LOJH01012584.1:0-11955 GCA_001685095.1 Ellobius talpinus
TCTTTATTAAACCAATGAAAGTAACACATAGACAGATGACCCTCCTCCATCATATAGCTCTGTGATTTCAGAGACTTAATCATACTATATTGTTCTAATCACAATAGAGTAAAATTGGTTGTGAGATTTGGTGCCGTCATATTGCCATTTTTGACAAACAGCATGTTTGTTTGCCTTTGTTCTCATTGAACTAATGTTTAGGCAGTCATGTTGGTAAGAATTTAGGACTATAGCTTGTTACATTTCCAAGAGACATATTCTCACAGCAAACTCCTTGATCTTCTGACTCTTACAAGCTCTCTACCCCTTCTGTAATGTTCCCCGAGCCTTTGATGAAGGAATTAGGAATTGCATTGTGGATGTATTAGTTGATAATGGGTACCACAACTCTGCATTTCAATTGATTGTTGTTTTATTTAATGACGAATGCTACAAAGAGAAGATTGCTTGATGAGGATCAATAAAGGAAGGGAGGAGCTTTTAAAACAATAGTAAGGATGTCTGAAAAAGTCATAAAAATCATACACTGTATCCCCCAAAAGCATAGTAACACAGATTTGTGTGTGAATATAAATGCAAATTTCCCTTATGGGCTCTCAATACTTCTTCAGTGCACCAAGGAAAGCACATAACAAAACCCTAATAAAACAGACAAGAGAGACCCTTTTTGGAAATGTTCTCCAGGGCTTTCAGAGAACCTACTCCTGCCCCTTGTCTCTCAGAGGTAGTACTGATTGGTGAAGTTGGCATGCACATTCAGACACAGAATCCTCAGAACTGGAACTAACATGAATACCTTTTCCCTAAAGACTAGCTTTTATGGTATCACAGGAAACCTTGCAAGCTTTCAAAGGAAGAAGGCAACCAACATTCCTACCAGAGATGATGCCTATGAATCGCAAACGTGAACAGTCTGACACTATAATTGTAAGGGTACAGTACATACATTGTTGGTGAGCAAAAGCTCCTTAATTGGACATAAGACTCATTTTAATAAGGTGGAAATCATGCCAGCTGTCCTGGAAACCTAGTCAACTGGGCTACTGAAGTCATTGATTCTGGAGAAAAACCTACAACCAATAGTTTTCTAAAAACAGTATACTCCCTAACTACATTCTGAACATTTGCATACCTGCATCCTTTTTTGAGTCAGCTTCATCATTTCATGTTTTGACACAACATAGCTTAGCTTCTACAACTATCACTCTGCCCCCAGCAGATGATCCTTCTGGTCTGGTCTCCACAAAACATCCCATGAATGAGTCAAGCAGTTTTGCTGACTTCGATGTATTTCTATGTCTTCTTGCTCTATTCACAGTTGAGATAAATCTCTCAATTCTGTAACCGTATCGCTTTTGAAAAAAAAAAAACCCTGATGTGTAGGTGTGAAAACCTTTTCTTTGTCATTTTAACAAAGATCAGGTTATCTTTTTGTTCAATACTGTTTGAATTTGTGTTTGTGAGCTAAGGTTATATGAATTTCATAATTAGTTAGAACTTAATGAATACATATCATTCTTTCCTAATATATATCAATGATTGGGAGAGGTCACATTGGAAGAGAATGATAAAATGTACATGTTTTACAGTTATGTCTTTAATGATCAATATTCAATGACTGTTGCTACATTTATAATAATGTGGAAAGCAGACACCCGGGATAAAACAAAATGCATCAACTTGTTCCTGAACAAATTAAAGCAACAACAAAGAAAAGAACTTTTATGGATGAACATTGAAGAAAAGATTGTGAAGAGGAAGGAACAACTCTAAATATTTAAACTTTGACTTGTACAGTCAATTATTTGTCTTTGTTCAATAAAATTGCCCCCAATTGAAAAAAGAAATTCTAGATATGAATTTCAAACAAATAGCCTGTACTGTATTTACTACCATCAAAATTTTTGAATACTTACAAGTATGAAATGTTACCAAATAAGTGAAGAAGTTCAGTTTATAAGCTCAAGCTTATTATGAACTATGGAAGTCATTGCATTAAATATCAAGATTATACTTGAATATACCAATTAAATTAAAGTTTAATTCTAAGTAATCAGGATAAAATGTTTGATTTTAGTTATTGTGAAATGACAAAGAAATATTAAGAGTACAAAGTTCATAAAACACTCTAACAAGTGAAGTTAATTTTTGCATTTTAGTACATTTGTGGTATATGATATGTGAATATTTAGTTGTCTCATTGGTTTTAAAAATTATTTCACCTATTTAGTGTTTATGCCTATGTAGTTTCACAGGGACTTCCTTTCAAATCCAGTCTTCTAGTTTCTCTTTTTCATGATAATAGATACCTATATTCAGTTCCTTTTCCAGAAATGATTATGTAAATAAATTGGGGACTATATATTACAAATATTCAGTTGTATCTTGTGTGAAGTTGTGTGTTTCGAGGAATGTATCTATTCTTTTCAGATTAAATCCTGTTGTATTGTTTTTCCTGCATCCAGAGATTTTATTTTACTATTTTCATGAGAGAATTTATAAATTCATTGGATGATACTGGATTACCATATAAATAGATTTAAAACAATTTTGTTCAACCTAAAGGCATGCATTCCTTTTTGCTGTTTTCTTTTGATTCGTCTCTTTCAAGAATGTAGGTAAGCATTATTGTCGGGAAAGATTATTGGTACCAGGTTTTTGAAAATCACTTTGAGATACATGAATTATTTTACATAGTAAGCTAATCTCATTCTGTGAACAGGTACTGAAGGAATTATTAAAAGTAGAATTTTGTAAAATATCATAAATAAACTGATCTGCACAACTTGAATAAAAATTATGCTGTCATTCATCAATTTTGTATAAGCACATAATGTTTTAAATTCATCAAAGATGCTTAGCTCAGTAACAAATAACATCACTAATTTATAAATCAATTATATGGATGTGATGATGAGAATAAAGGTTAATGAAAAATTTAAAATTATTAAGAATTGTGAATTTTATGAAATCATCTAGCTTATGAAACTGATTATACCAGATTTTAGATCATATATAGTTCTTACTGTATATTTCTATATTTTTGTTTAATTATAATTTTAATAAATTTTTCATACTGTATTTTATCATGTAATTTTTCTCCTGTGTATTTTTCAGTCATCTTGTCTCTCATAGTGGTTATATGTCTTCATTCTATTTCACTTTCAGTATTTTTACTTCATTAGTCTGTCTTTGCTATAGGTGACATTTTTGCTAGGATTTACTTCTCATTTATAATTCTAGCCATGAAGCAAATTATTTTCACTTATGTTTGGCTAGTAGGTTAACACCTTACACGTAAATATGTATTTTACACTTGATTATAGGATGAGTTATATTATTTCCTAATGTCTTTATCAACATTGAATTGATACTGTGTCTTCAAACAAAACAATAGTTTAAAACACACGAAGTTTCTTGTAGAGTCTTGTCTATGTTTATTTTCCTGTTCCTCTGACAAAATTCTGATTAAAGTTTCTTCATGGAGAAAGGCTTACTGTAGCTGACAGTTCAAAGGTACAAACCAACATAAAGGGAGTTCAAGGGAGCAGAAGTGTAATGCAGATGTCCATATCATAATACTGAATGCATGCTGCTGCTTAGATCTTTCTCCACTTACAGAGCCCAGGGTCCCAGGAAAGGACCAGTACTACCTATGGCAGGTGTTCCCACCCAGTTCAGGTAAACACATTTTTATGAATTAGTACAGATTCTGTCTGGTTGACATTTAACATTAACTATCATGGGTATCCACAGGTGTGATCTCCTTGGTGAGTTTAATGAACTCATGGTTTTCATACCAAAATATTCTAGACTTGCATTAACTAAACTGAAAACAACAAGGTTATTATAAGGATTAAATGAAATAATTTGTATCACTGGAAAAATATTGCCACAGTCCATGTTCAGTAGGTTTTTTTCTTTCTTTTCCTTTTTTCTATCTTTATTTCTCTTTTTTGGTTTTTCAAGACAGGGTTTCTTTGTGTTGCTTTAGGGCACTAGCTCTTGTAGACCAAGTTGGCCTCGAACTCACAGAGATCCACCTGCCTCTGCCTCAGGATTGCTGGGATTAAAGGCATGTGCCACCACCGCCCAGCTCAGTAGATGTTTATAGTACAAAACTAATTCATAATTTATACAGAAAAAATGTAATCAGTCAGTCCTATCAAGAATTGATACTATACGTTTACACACTAAATGAAATCATCTAAGACAAAATCTTTCTCTAAATAATCATCTTCTTCAGATCTCACAGGAAGAGAATTTTATTGTTTTAAATACCATATTTATTCTCCAGCAACTCACCGATTCAATAATCACTGAAACCAGTCATGTCATCCCATCCCATCAAATTATTATACTAGGTTCTAATAGCTGCCCCAGCCAATGAGGTGAAGAGAGCTGCTGTGATATGTGCTGGCACTGAGCTCAGTCAGCATTTCATTGTACTGACCAATCATAACTGGGCCAAACTTTGAACTGATTGCTCGTTTTCACGATCAAGGACTGAACATAGTGAAGACACTGGACTTCAGACACTGCTGCCCAGGGAGGAGGCACTTCTGAGAATAAATCCTTATTACAGAATGTCATGGTTGCACAGGAGAGATTATTCAGATCCATCCTTCTTTCTGGCCTCACTGCTTTCAAATATCAAACAATGGGGGACATTAAAGTTGCTTCTGTTTTTCCATTCTTCTTTCCTCAACTCTTCGTCTTGTTCTGTGGTACAATAGCAAAATATTTTCGACTAATAGGATATGTAGACTAGTTAGTATAATATAAATGCATATCTCACACTTCTGTAGACATCAAAGTATGAGATCAAATGTTTGCATGTTCGATACCTGATGTGAGCTCTCTCTGTCCACAATGTGTGCCTTGCTTCTGTAGAAGGGGCTAACTCTGTTATTTCACATAATGATAAAATAAGGTGGAAAAGAAGAGATAGTTCCCTTACAATTTTTTTCCCAAAGCTACATTAGTGCTGTCATTAAAGCCCTGTATTATAATATGCCTGATGTTATACTACCTTTAAAAATACATGGATATCTGTTAATATATCAAGGTGTATTATCATTTATTTTTAGCATATGCTTTTCATGGGTCATAGTCAAAATATGTCACATTTCATATGTGCCAGTATGGTAATGTGTGCATGTGGTATATTGATATGCGGTGTCTACACATGTGTTTGCAGGTGTGTTTGTGTGTGTGTATGTATGTATGTGAAAGGGTCAGTGGAGATTGTTGGATATTTTTCTTCTATTTTTCTTCATTTTATTATCTTAAAATCAATGTCTCTCCATAAATGGAGTAGATTCAGAAGGGAGTGGGCATGAGGAGTAGAGGGAAAGGTAATTGTAATTAGTATACATTGTTTAAGAAAAGAATCTATTTTCAATAAAAGGGGGGAAAAGAAAATGTTTCTCACTGAACATTAAACTCACTGTTGTGGCTAGTCTTTCTGCTAGAGAACTTTTGGGATCATCTCTATCTGTCAGAGTACCAGGGTGAAAAGCATGGGTGATCATGTCCAGCTTTTATGTTGCTGGCAGGGATTTGAACTTAGAACCTCATCTTTGTACTGAGCCATTTCATCAGCCTCCAGAACATCCTCTTTTAACATTCTGGGGGCAGTTACCTCAATATAGTAGTGCTTTTAAGTCTTTCTAAGCATCAGGGTCCCAGATATCAAAATGGACATAAACTGCTTTTTCTTTTATCTTTACTAATACATATTTCTTCTCTTTATAAACAAATTTAAACCATACAAAAATTGAACTTATAAAAATAAAAAATGAATATAACATTTATTTAAAAATTTAGTGCTTAATAAAAAATATAATAACAATTTTGTTTACCATGAGATAAGATCTTTGTTGTATGTTTCCAGAGAAGCATTCTTTCTTCAGACATCTGGTAAGGCAGTATGAAGTTTGAAATTTATGCAGTTAGAACATAGTAGTATGAATGTTTTGGAAGCTATTCTTAAATTAACACTGATGTTGTAATATATCCTTTCTTTAAAAGAGTCTTTGAATTACATTATTTGTATGAGGCATGACATGACACACATGGAGATCAGAGCACAGCCTGCAGGATCAGATCTCTAGTTACTCCTTATGACTAGGAATCCCACTCAGGTCCTCTGTCTTGCCACAGGAGCCTTTACCCATTGAGTCTTCTCTCCAACCTAATGTACTTTTTCTTGAATGAAATGTTTTTGATATTTCAGTTTGTATTTTAATGAGAATTGCTGCATAATATATTTTCAAGTCTTGTGGGCTTTCCAAATTATTGTGTACAATCCTCACATTTAAATGAAAGTGAATTAATCCTTTGAGAGACCAAAGTCACAGTTACTGGTAAAAAGTGGGTTCAAATCTCTATCTCTAATTAACATCATTTTATATAAGTGTTGAACTTTATTTTTTACTAAAAATTCTTTTTAAAAGGATTTACATGATCCTGTATCAGCTATCCAAATGCTTCTCCTTTTCTCAGGCAACAAATGCCTCAGAAGCTACACAAAGCAAATCCACATGTATTAGAATTCCTGATAAGGGGATCTGGGGATTAAGAAAGATTTGCTAATTGTGACAGAATTTGAGATCTCTTGCTTAATGAAATAAGAGATTATTAATGGATGTGGACCGCTCCAATTAAGCTGAATGAATTCTTTGTACATGACAAGTCCAATTATTATCTCATTTGATTTTAAGTGCTAAAATTCAATTTTCCTCCATTCCTATTTAAAATTATGGTGTCATTAATCAAATTTCGTTGTTATGTATGACTAGATGTTATTTTATTGAATACACAATGCATTATTTTTAAATATTACTGATACAATGCAGAAATTAATGATTTTTTATTTGGTTAATATCCACTTGCTTCAAACCTTTGTTTTACCAGAGTTTATGCTAATATGTAGTAATCCTCTTTTAATCCTTGAGAGAGCTACAAGTGTGAATTGGGAGGGGGAAATCCTGCTTGCTTAATATATGTTAATTCCAAAAGGATAGAGAAGGATCATAGTGTTCTAAGTGTAAATTTCATAGAGGCATACAGAAAACTCATGATAAAAATCTGCCTCAAATGAGAAGGATTTTCATTAATGATGAGAAAACACGGGTCATGATCTCTGGAGACATTTGTAAAAATCTAAAATGGTAATCTCAAACAACAAAGCCTATTAGGCATCAAGCATCCTAGAAAGAAAAACGGGGTCACCAACTGAGGAGAAAGAGATGTAAAACAGTCTATAAAGGAAAATTGCATGAAAAATATGCTCAAGGAAAAAGAAATTCTAAAAATCACAGATTCTTAGCTGAAAATATTTAATAATATTTGAATTATGACAGAATTAAAAGAAAGAAAAAGAAGTTAAAAGTAAAATATTTAAGCTATTAATTGAATACAATTTCTAAAATATATTAGTCAGAACATAACCAGCATTTTTTTTATAAACTTGACTCTAATTTCAAAATTACCAGATCATGACTTTTAGAGGCATCCAGTACTCTCATGTGAGGAATTCCTATAACTGAACTTTTATCTAATTATGTAACACTCACCTCTACTTTTCAGTTGTAGTTTATATTTAATGCCGAATAGCGAATAGCATTCAAAGTTTTTCAGACTCCGAATTTAGTCACAAATAGAATTGCTGATTGAATCTTCTACTAAATTCATCAAGTTAAAAATACTTCATTATTGATTATTCAGTTTCAGGATAACTTGGTTATTTTAAAATTATCAAACACTGAAACTGAGATTCAATAATGTAAAAATTATTCTAAGTTCCACTGTCAAGACACAGTTATTGCTGACACATTAGAAAATACTTCCTGATATCGCTGTCATTTCCATTTTTAAGCGGATTTTACAGCAACAGAGTGTAGATGAATATATTTACTGACTGATGATTTTGTGTCTTAAAAAGCTATTGCACACAGACCCTTGCCAATGTGTGTCTATCATTTATGAATTGCTTCTTCTTTGTGAATCCTTGTTCTATTCAAGGCATAAAAATTTGCATGAAAAGCAAGAAGATAATGATAATTATTCTTTTTTATCATATCACTGAAACTTTGTAGGACCCAATAACTTCAGAAATAGTTAACTACAATTGTTGACTAATGGTTCCTCCATTCAAGTTGGCCTTGCTTCATTCTTCTCTGTAACATGGAGAACACCAAATACCTTCCTTGTTTGCAGCAAGTTGACTTAGCACAGGAATTTTTTCAAGTTCATACATTTACTCTTTTTTTGTCAAATATTCTTTTTTCTCTCTTTCATTTTTTATAAATTTATTTCACACCCTAGCCATAGTTTTCCCTCACTTCTTCTCTCCCAGCCCCTCCCTCCCACTTCCAGATATTGCCACCCCCCCTCAATTCATTCCTTCTCCTCTATTTCTGTTTAGGAAAGGGAAGGCCCCCCATGAATATCAATCAAACCTGGCATATAAAGTTTTAGTAAGACTAATTGAAAATGTCCGGCGGGAATGAGAAGGGGACAGGAGACACAAATGAACCCACTTAGGAGTTTGTTAAAAGATAATGTGCTCATGGGGCCTGAGGAAATGTTGTGGAAAGAAAAAGAGAGCGTAAAGTCGGGGCGTCCAACTTTTAAAGGCTCCGTAGCACATGCGCGGGAGGGGAAAGACATGCCTACATCAGATGCTGATGACGCAGCAGATGGCGGGCGACATGTGCACACAGGGGGTTAGTTGAGTCGTGGGTGGGGTCCTGTTCTCAAGGTTCCGCCTACATGCTCCTGCCTTAGAACCCGGAAATGCAGCCTTACGGGTGGCTAAAAGAATTACACTAAACACCTCCTCTGGATTTAGGCTAGGTAAGATGACACAATTCATTAACTTAAATAAACTTTGCCTACTTATACCAATGTCATTTTCTATATTCAGGGTCGATCATATATTAAAATACCTCAACTGTTACACATAGACTACCACCATCCCCCCTCAAAAATACACACACACACACACACACACACACACACACACACAAAGAACAAAAACCAAAACATCCAAGTAACTCACATGCACTGGAACATCCTTCAGCCATGAGACAGAAGGAATATTTTGTGCCTAGTGCCAACCTATATGAAATAGAGAGAACATTATGTTCTGCATTAAGATATAGAAAGAAACAAATCTGCATGTTTTCAATTATATTTAGATTCTAGAAATATATGTCCTGAAGAAAATATAAAATGGAAGGGATCAGATTGCCAGGTCACAGAGAGAGAAAAACATGGGGAAATTTTGATAAAGGACCACAATGTTTCAGTTATGCAATATGAGTTTGAGAGATATAGCAAACAACAGTATTGGTCACAATATCATATTTGCATGAATTGCTAAAAGATTAGAACTTAAGAGCCCTAACTGCCTATTAAACACTGGCAATTACATGAGGTCATAGACATATGAATGACTTCAGTTTCAGTGAATACTTTACAAAGTGTACATTTATCTAACTATGAGTTGAGCACCTTCAATATGTATAATTTTTTATTATCAAATACAAAATATATCCCAACTATTTTATGGAAAAAACTAACCATTGTAGGGTTTTTTTTGATCTTTATTACTTTAAGTGGATAAATGTTTTGCCTTGTAAGTATTTCTGTTCATCACATGTGTGCCTGGTCCCTATATAGTTGAAGAGGGTATGAGATCCCCTAGAACAAGGGTTAGAATCATTGGGAACACTGTGTGGGTTCTGGCAGTCAAACCAAGGTCCTCTGGAAGAGTAACCGGTACTCTTAACCACTGATCCATATCTCCAGCCCTTCCTTTATAGACTTTTTAATGATCTCTTTGGTATGTAAATTTTAATTAAACTGCTATTTGGAAAAATACAATTTCAAATGTTTCTATTGCTCAGAAATGTGTTGTGATTTATTTTAAAAACAGAAAAATATTACTCTAGATAACTGTCCTNTATATATATATATTCATAGAATGCTTGTGTTGCAATTGTTGGGAATAAATAAGGAATCACATAACAACTTCTAGGAGATTAGAGTCTTTTAAATGCAAAGAAATTGTGAAAAACTGGTACAATGTTGTAATTTTAAGTAAATCGATAAAATATGTTTCTAATTTTAAAAAAGTATACAAGTATGTTGTGTTGATTACTTTTTATTGTCAGCCTGACACAAACCAGATTCCCTTAATAAGACAACCTCAATTAGGAATTGTCTCTATCAGTATATCCTACCATCATATCTTGATCATTATCTTGATTGCTGTTGTCTATTGATTCTTCCAGAACGTGAAGGTGAGGTCACACTGATGACAAAGACATGCACTTTGAATACAGAGGAATCAAATTAAAACTGACTTGGGAGCCTTTGGCCTTGGGTTTGGCTCTAAAATATCAGAAGGTGCTACAGAAACTGCTAAGAGATAGGAGCAATTCATAGTCTCACCAAGCTGTCCTTTACATAAATCACAATGACTAGGACAGTCAACATGTCCTCAGTAGTGCAATAGTGGCACTTTATTTAGGGGGTAACCAACAGTTCTCTTACTGGAATTAAGCCTCATCCCAGAGGAATAAATCAATGACTTGTACTGTAAACCTAGTCAACTACCTAAGTCTAGAAATGTTATAGACCTGGGAGGAGAACCTACTACTGACGGTTTTTTAAACCATTACAATTTCTAAGATATTCTAATTCTTTATCTTTGTATGCTCAGATAGTTGGGGCTCTCACTTCTTATTAAACAAGCTTCTTTTTGCAGCAGATAGAGACTGATACAGAGTTTTATAACTGGTCATCCTGCAAAGACTAAGGGACTGTTGGGGGCCCAGCTCCTACTAATATACCTACAATTTGTCTCTAAGATTCAGGAAAAAATCTCATCTGAGGGGCCTGAAGGATTTTTAAGGCCTGAGTTGCTTGCTCATTTCACAAGTTGCCTGTTGCTAGTGTCTCTTAGTGATGCAGGGAAACCATCTTTGAAATATCAGCGATACAATTTATGGGACATGGTCAATCTGGTGTTATAAAGCCAACACATAAATTGGAAATTCCACATGGTCCTACATCTAGACAAAGATTATAGGTAGTAATTGTTGCTACTAAAAGAGGGAAAATTCATATCATTTATGGACAAGCTTCTTCATGGGATGCCTAATCCCAGTGGTCATCCCTGAACACATATTCATAATGTTACTACTAAACAAATTATATTATCTATACATGATTAATTTACTTTTCATGGCTATGATTAAACACAATGATCAAAAGCAACTTGTGAGGAAAAAGTTTACCTGGCTTACAAGCTGCAGTCTATCATCATAGAAGCTAAGACAGGAGCTGACAGGCAAGAACAAAGACAAGACCATTGAGGAGCAATGATTACCGGCTTGCTCTAAAGGGCCACCCACTCTCATATACAACCTCAGACAACCTGCCTGGGAGTTGTCTCCATACACAGAGTTCTGCGGCTTTGTACATCAATCATTAATGAATAAAATATCCACACAGTCTTGCTAACAAGCCAATCTGATTTGGTGGTATTCTTTCCATTGAAGCACTCTTTTCCTGGATGATAAAAACCAAATGAAATCAAATCAAACCAAAGTAATGAAAGAAAACATATACATGATTGCATATGTGTGTGTACACATGTAACAATTATTAAATAAAAGAGAATGAATTTCAGATGGGGACATAGAAGGTGCTTGAAAGAGGTGGTGGTAAGACAGATACAGTACTCATTTAAGAAGTTTGCAAAGTCTTTAAAAAATATAATTGAAAAATTAAAGGTTCTCTTTTTGTGGGCTCTTTAACTTCTGATAGTTTTTTCCAACTTTTATGTGTTAGTTTTTATTTTGCCTTACTATATTTTATTTTTATACTTTGAATGGATGGATGGATGGATGGATGGATGGATGGATGGATGGATGGATG
>LOJH01012585.1:0-23272 GCA_001685095.1 Ellobius talpinus
CTAGTTCTGTTTTCTGGAGGATTGAACTCATGTCATCAGGCTTGGCAGCACATACATTTATGTGCTAAGCCCTCTTGCTGGCTTTATTCTCTGAATTACTTTCATTCCATTTAGATTCAGTTACTATTCAGAAATACCAGGAAGCTTAGACATAACTAGAAAACACATAGGTTTGGTAGCAAAGTGTGGGCTAGGAACAGGTCAGCCCCGTAAGAGTCATGATGCTGTGGCTGTTTTTTTCCTCTACTAGAAGAGGCAGACTTTCCTTTGCTGTCAGTGGCATAGTCAGCCTGGCATAGAGAAGAAAGGCAGTAGAGGAGCACAGCAAGGTCAGTGGGGAAATTAACAGTTAATTAAGCTCTTTTGCTTTTACCGTACTTAAAAAAACAATGAAAAATTCCAACAGGCATAGAAATATCAAAGAACAACATATATGCAAAAGGGTAGCATTTTTATTTTTAACTACTGGTGACTAAGAAGTTTATTAGAATTATTAAAGCCAAGAACAGGCATGATAGGGATTCCAAAGAGAGTTCAGACCCCTGCACTAGACACAGAGAGCCTGGGTCTCTGATGAGAATTAGATCCTGAAGAATAGCATTTATTTGCAGAATGCTGAGTAAGATATAATTATTCCTTTGTTCATGTACCTTCAGAATCCTGGAGCTTGGAACATGTTTTATGTGATTGCTGAACCTTCTGCATCTGCTCACATTATGAATGAGTCCTCCAAAGTAATCAAGTAAAATACAGTTATCTTTTGATAATCTGCAAGGGGATTAGTTCCAGGAACCTTTGCACATAAAAAGTATGAGGACACTCAAGTTACATATCTAAAATATTATAGTATTTGTGTATTGCTTGTACATATTCTTTTTTATACCCTAAGATAGTTATTATACCCAATGCAATGCAAACATTTCATAACTAGCTGTATTAAGGAGGAAACAAAGAAAAGTCTGTCTTTGTTCAGGACAGATGGATACAGCTGCAGTTTGTTGACTACATGGTTGCAGAGATTGAGGGTCATCTATATGCTATATTTCTGCCTCAGTTCTTACTGAGAAGATGCTCAGAATAATAATTATAATTGTTTGCTTCTTGACTTTTAGTCAAGATTAAAACATTGAAAATTGACCACACCCATACTTGTTTATTGTTATTACTTTTTATAGTTAACATTATTATTGTTCTTATTTTGAGAAAGGGTCTTGCCCTTTCTCAAAATAAGAACAAGTAGCCCAGGCTTGCTTGGAAATCATGATGTTTCTGTCTCTATCTACCATGTTCTGGGATTACAGGCATATCCCACCATGTCTGATTCTCTTGTTCATTCTGCAGTTACCCTGAAGACACTTTTTATACCTTATATATACTATATATATTCTGTAGCTTGCTAAAGCTAAAAGTCCATTTTCTTTTATTCCCTGTTGACCAGCACAGATCAAGGAGCTGAATAAGCAATCTAGTTCTCATAACATTCATCCCTGGGGCTTGGCCACTGGGTAGCTTATGTCTAAATCCTCTGTTCTTGCTGCCTCTGTGTCCTCAGATCCTCAGTCCAATTTCTTGACCCATCTAAGAGTTTGTTTTGTTCTCTCTCTCTCTCTCTCTCTCTCTCTCTCTCTCGTCTATAAGAAGGGACAATGAGCATTATCTGTCCATTGTCTAAGATTCTTTGGAGTATGAGGTGAGAGAGCATGTGTGAAACACTTAGCCAGTGGAGCTTTGTGAGACATAGGGCATCTCTTGATACAGGAGTGACAGAGAGAGCGAATGGTGACAAGCCAGGGACACATGTTGTAGAAGGTACTATAGTCTCTTTACAACATTGAAAGGCATATTCTCTTGCCTAGGGTCCTAGAACTTATGCATTCTCTCACATTTTCAGGGAAAAAGGAAAATCAGTAGGAGTGAAATTTGCCATGGATGTACATTCTAATTTCAGGTACTTTCTCAGTACCACAGTTTTAGATAGATAACATGTGGTGACCACTACAATGTGTGCGTACTTTGCACAGAGAAAAATAGGAGATATAAAGACTTGTACTAAAAAAAACTATGTTGAACTCTCCAAAATCTATCATGTATCTGTGAATATAAGATAATATGTTTTTAATAACCTTACAAGCAAGACAGCATGTCAGAATTTAAATAAAAAATAGGTACACTTTAGTTTTAGAGTGTGGTCTTCTTCCTGTTCCTTCCTTGTTCTGTGAGACTTTTATTTCAGAGGCCTGGTACTTTGATTAGAGAAAAGGCCATTCTTCGTATAGATTTCATTTCAAACTGGATTGAACACTGGTAGCATAGAACAAGTGTGTCCTTTGACTGCCATGCTGTAAGCTAGGTGTGTCAGGCAGTGCTCTCACTTGTGGTATGGTGATTATGAAGATTTGCCTTACCAGTAAAGGCCAGTGTCTGCTATGTGGTCATTGTAATGTAAATGTCAGCTACTGATACAATCTAGGTGATCCATACTTTCCAAAGATGAATGGCACTAATCATCCCTAGGAGTTGTCTTCCTCCAAGAACAATTTAGACACTGGAGAATTTGGAATCCAGTGGTGTGAATCACCTCTCCTCTTAATAACTATTGAGAAAGCTTTTCTTTGTTTTAACACCTACTTTGAACTCAATATTTTGGAATCAAATCATCTTTGTTTTGATACTGAGAGAACTTGAAATTTTCCTTTTTGACAGTTGACTGGGGCATGAAATTTGTATGTTAAAATATCTTCTTCCACTTAAGAACTTAGATATCCCTAGCTAGCACAATTGATAATAGTACTGATTAAATTTATGTAAAGGTCATTTGGTTTATTTATTTTCTCTGTTTGCTTTCCTAATCCACATCTCCTTTTCTCCCCATATCTTGAAAAAGGGCCTACCTATTTCTTTCTGTGAAGGGAAAGCTGCTAATCTCAAATTCTTAACTAGATTCTGCAGTTTGCGCATATTTTGGCTTGTCTTAATGTTTGTATTTCACCTGCCTCAGAAGCAGACAGACTCAGCTTTCATTAGTTCTTAGAATAATACCTTCTGTCATGGATTAAGTATTTGGCAAGTCTTTCTTCCCTTCTACACACATGCCAAATTTGGGAGTAAGTGGAAATTCAAACACACTTTTTTTCACTAGAGAAAAACAAAACAAAAACTAGTGCTTTGTCTTTGTAGGTGTGACATTAAAGTCATTGCTTTTATTTGCTCTGACTTGGTGTCCACGTTAAGATTGTAGAATATTCTTATCAAAGTCTTGCAAGTTTGTATGTTTAGGACATTTCTCTGTGCTTTTGCCTATTGGAATATGTGCTTTCTCTAGAATTTAGTAATTAAGAGAAGGCTGCCCAAATAATAATTATATTTTAATTATCAAATAAATTGTTTTTAGAACAAAGAAAATTTCTACTGAATAAAACAGAGCACTTAGAGAAATTTGAACAATAGGAATAACTGTAAACACCAAGTTTCATATGCATTAGTACATATGTAAAAATTGTCTCTTACTTAAAAATATTCATTAATTTTGTAGATCAGTTTGACTTTATAATCCAGTAGCAACTTGAAAAATTTGAGATTATAAAATACAGTTAATTATAAACATAATACATTTCTATTTAATGCTTCCTAAATTTTAATGTTTGCTTCCTAAAATGTCAGCCAAGTTTGCAACATTTCTAAGGTATTTTCATATTTACCAACTTTTCATATTTACCAACTTTCTTTTGGAAAATGGTGTTGATGAGTGCTTTTCTCTTGGCAAAAACAGTTAGCTAACAGAGTTATTAATCGTGGGCATGTCATATCCTTAGCAGAAGTCAGTTTCTTGTGTATGCCATATAAAACGGCAATGACATTTCTTTCTGTTTGAAAGAAAGCTTTATGTGCTTATAATTCCCTTTGCATTTGGAATGTTTGAGTCATGCCAGGGATTAATTTTGGTTTGAAATATACAGAAAACGATTGAGTTAAAATATAGAAGTGTATTCAGCTGTAAATGAATCTACCCAACATTAGAAAGAACACTTCCAAAATAAGTTCAGGATTAAAACTGCCACCCGTGCAACTGGAACTTCAGCAGTTGGTGACATAAGCTCGTGTTAGCATTGGCAGCACAGAGGGAGAAATCTTGACACAAGGAGGAAGTGGGACCAAGTGTGGAGCAAATTCTCTCATGTGTCAAACACAGTGGTCTTTTCTTTAGTATCAGACAGGTATGCTCTGCTGTTCAGTGATTTTATCCCTTCACATTGACCATGGCCATATCAAGATTTTTTTAAAAAGTCTTCTTTTTTTAATCATTGGTCTTTTATGTCTTAAGTTTAGTAATATATAATCTTTTCCTTAATCTTTATAGTTTGGCTTTTTAACTTTTCCACACAGTCTCACAATAGCAACTGCTCTCTGATTTTATCTATGCCTCTAGAAACTGATATATCACAACCTGAAGTAGCACTGGTAAATCCAGGGTAACTGTGGAAATCTTATGCTCTGTGTTAAACAGGTCAAAAGTGGTTTCACAGCTGCAGCCTTAAGTTTGCCTTCACTTTCAAACCAGAGATATTTTTGTCATCAGTATGACTGTGTATGGTTTAGAAGACAAACTTGAGTATATGCAACTATGCATGAAGCCTTTTAAATATCTAATTACTTACATTGAGATTGGCGGTAAAAATCCTTCGTAAGGTCAGAAACAGTGTGCTGGTAGCACACAGGCAGTAGTTAGGCAGAAAGTAAACAGAACTATTCCTCTTAATTTATTCCATCTTGAAGTACTATTTATACTTTTTAAAAAACCATACATTAGGCAAATGAACTTCCAAGTTTCTTATCAATTCTCTCTTATATTTATAATTTACGTTTGTCTTTCTTTACTTAAAATTCAGGTCCATGGAATTGTACGGCGATCCAGTTCATTTAATACAGGTCGAATTGAACATTTATATAAGAATCCACAGGCTCATATTGAAGGAAGTAAGTTTCTTTCTCAATCTTTTGTTGCTTCCTATTTTTAGGTATTTTCAAATATCTTTGTTCATAGCTCATCTAGTCACAATTATTCACCCGGGATTACTACAGTGAATAACACCTGACCTACAAGCTAGGGGAACATTCCTTGTACCTGCTCCAGGCTTAGTGTCATATTGGTCTGATTATTAAGTGATATAGTCAGTAGATGGCTTTAAGAGAAATAGACAAGATATAACTTTGATTAGTGCTTTGTAGCTGTGTGATTGGACCCTGATGTCGTCTTCTCCTTTTCTTCTCCTTCTCCCAGATTTCTATTTCCATTTATTCTGTCTGCCTGCCATCCCACCTATCCTTTTTCTCTGCCCAGCTATCAGCCATTTATTAGACCAGGCAGGTATTTTATACAAGAAAGTAACACAGCTTTACAGAGTTAAACAAATGCAACATAAAAGAATGCAACAAATCTTTACATTATTAAAGAAATGTTTCACAGCATAAACAAATGTAACATACCTTAAAATAACATTCCATAACAAGTACCTAACCAAAACTACCTCAAAAAAGTTATCCCAACACAGGTATCTTCTCATTTATCATTGTGTTGTAGATTTCTTTAGAGATGCTATATACATTATTCCAGGGTCATATTTTTCCAAATTTCACTTTTATGTAATTCATGTTTTAAATTCTTACAGCCCTATAATAATTGTCTAACATCTTCAGGATATTACCATTCTTAAAACAAGTCTATTTGAATTTATTATTACAAATTCACACAGACCTATCCTTATACCTTATATGTTTCTTAAAGATAAAAGTTGTACTCTGACACTCAACAACCATCAAATACAATGTTTGTTTTGTGTTGTTGCACAGGAATTGGTACACATGACAGGATCTTGCTAAGTAGTTCAGGCTAACCTCAAACTCAAGATCCTTCTGTCTCAGTGGTCCAAGTACTGGGATTGTAGAGATGGCCTGTCACACCTGGGACCATTTCTGGTTTGACCTTCTTTTTCATACATGAATAACATGTATTTCAGTTTTGTTATTGAAATGTTTCTCATGTTATCTCATATCTGATGATCTTTTTCTAAATCCTAAAGACATGAAGTTACACTATGGTGACCTCACCGACAGTACCTGCCTGGTGAAAATCATCAATGAAGTCAAGCCTACAGAGATCTACAATCTTGGTGCCCAGAGCCATGTCAAGGTAAGCTCTTCTCATAGCCTGTGCTTCTCTGGCTGTGTCCTTTTAGTATTCTCTATTCACCACATTTATTGTTTCTCAATACCATAGCAACCACTAGTCCTTATCAAATTTAGTCTTCTGTATTAGTTTTGGAATTCATCCTAATAAAAATGCTTATAATTTTAAGCTGAAGTTTCTGTTACTCAAAAGTACAGTGAAATCTTTCAATTAACAATTTGCATGAATTTTAGGTTGTTTCCTATATTCAAGAGCGCCTGTTCAGACATTTCATATCAATCTCTGAGAGAAGTATTTGTAAAAATGTTAGACGGTATAGCTCATTAAAATCTTTATTTTAGTGTTAATTTTTGGTAATGACTATATGCCTGGGTTGATGGATATTCTTGTGTTGTAATATATCCTTAAAAATTATATTCTTTGGGTTGCAGTTATATGTTAGCTTACTTTTTCGTTGTGAACTGTGAAAAGAGTAAGCTTTTTTGCTATTTCCTCTTATTGTGACACTCTTAATGTTGATTTCTTCCCTATATTCAGATTATCTGGTGCTTTGCCCATCTTTATTTACTCCTTCTCTCTGGAACAAGTCATAGCAAACTTGAGAAGGTTTTACCAGCCTTCCAGCTTCTGCTTGACTCAGATTTTTTTGACTATGCCCTGATGCTTCCTTGGGTGAATGAAATTTGAAACCAGGGTTGATTTGTTCTATTTATATACCTATTCAATCAAGTGGTTAGTAGAGTTTAGGAATAAAAGCAAATAGCTCTAAGTTTAAATAATCCACAAATATCTATCCATATTTTTTCTCTTGTTTAAAAAACAAATACAGCAATTTTATTAGGGTATGGTGTTTTTATGTTTCTCTTATTTTTTTTCAATTTTGTACAGAATGGGGGCAATATTCCTGCTTTCTATACCTCTGCTGCTTAAGGCAGGAATAGGACCTGAGTTAATGAACAATGGAATTAGCCTAGTCATAAAACAATAAATTTTAAAAATTGAGGGTGAGTCCTTGGGTTGCAGAGCCCTTGGACTCAGCATTTAAGAGCACTGACTGCTTTTGCAGTATACTAGGGTTTGATACCCAGCACCCACATGGTGGCTTACAAACATCAGTAACACCAGGGCATCTAACACCCCTCCTGACCTCTTAAGGCACTAGAAACACATGCAATATACATAGGCAAAACAATCATACACATAAAATAAATACATCTTAAAAGTAAAAAACAAATAATGAATTGTATGAATTTACTATTATTGTTTCAATTTGAGATTGGCCCATTTTTTCCTCTGAGATCTACATAAAGGCATTTCTTATCTGCCTATACTGTTTAGAAATACAAAAAAATTTTTCTCATCTTTCTCTTTTTTTTTCCTTTGTTTTTCTTTGGGTGTTGTGGATGCAATACAGGATCTCATACATGCTAAATACATGCCAAGGCTACATTTTTGCCCTTTGCAAGTGGAGCTGTCTTCCTGGGCATTTTCAGTTTTTGTTTCTCCATGGTGAAGGCATGTCTTAGATTTTGTGTTTGAGAGATTATCTTATTTTCTACAGAGAAGTACTAGTGCTATCCTTCCAGGAATAAGACCTGAATTCCTCTAATTGAAGCAGTTAGCTTATCTTCCATACTTCTTTTGATATTCTTATCACAAGAGTCTATTACAGAAAGAAATAGATTATTTGGGAATTACCATTTCACTTTTTAATTTCCTTAAGTCATAGAAATTTTCTTTTTTGATTGTAGATGGTTTATAACCTCTTCAAGCCATAAACTAGCATGATGAGAAGATGGGGAAATTTTTATTTTTATTTATAGTCACTTTCACCCTACCATCTTAGTATTAAATGTAATTGTCTTTTTCATTCTCCAAAATATATTAGAAGTTCTCCAGTATGTTACATTTTCTTGAATTGTAGTGAGCACAATAGGGTTTGGGTATCATTCTGGAGCGGTTGTACTATAAAAAAATTGTAAGCAGAGACAGTTGGTTTGATTTGTTCTACATTAACACAAGTGTGAATTCATCTGTTTTACAATATTTTAGCCGCTTTTCCTAAAGGATCAGTAAATTGTCAGGGATAGTGCTTAGTTAGAATTTAAAAACATGTATTTATTTATGTCTGAGGCATGTATATGTGTATTGTGTGAACTTGTATATGCCACAGTGCATGTGTGGAGGACAGAAGACAATTTTCAATAGTTGGATCTCTCCTTTTACCATGTAGGTTCTGAGAACCAAACTCAGGTCATCAGGCTTGGCAGCAAGTGCTTTTACACACAGTTATTTCAGGGCTAAGAATTTTGATTTTTAAAGTAATTTAATCTTTCAACATTTGTTCATATACTTCATACAAAGTATGGAATAGTAGAGAACAGAGAGATGTATGAAATCCACTTGTGCTGTTGTGGAATTCAGCTTAGTAGGGGTGATTAGCACAAGTATCAGAAGCTTGCACAGTGTTTTTAATCTGTAGTGGCAGGTGAGAGGGAACTCAGTGTAAGGGACTGGATGACATTGAGGAGGAGAGGGAGAGCTCGGGTCTTACGGTGTATGGATGGTATTTACAGTTGTAGTAGGAAGTGGAGAGTTGAAATGGAGGTATTAACATAATTGTCAAGAGTCAGAAAGGAAGAAATTTTGACCATGAATACTGAAAAGAAATGTGAAAGTTGAGTAAGCAGGGAGCTGGGCTATGCTAGACAGCTTCTGTGTATGTTGAACAAAGAAGAAACTTATTTAGACATGAATCTTAGAGGCTAAAGTCTATGGATGAGGTTGCAAAGATGTAGGTATTATATGAGTATGGTGACGTTATAAAGGGTATAAGGACAAAAGAGCTCATCTAGTGGAATGAGTGGACTTTCTATGGTCTCTAGAGAGGAGGCAAAGCACTAGTGCTCAGAGACCATATAGCTGATTCAACAGCTATGTGTAAATGGAGGTGGTGATGAAAATCTTATAACTGCATGGTCCCAAATAATCATAGGGAAAGTTATATTAATTACAAACTGCTTGGCCTATAGTTCAGGCCTATTACTAACTAGCTCTTGCATCTAAATAACCTATTTCTATTAATATATGTATTGTCACGTGGCTGTGGTTTTTACTGATCTGCTGGCATGTTGTTTCTCTCTTGAATCTGTCCCTCCTCATTTGAGCCCTCAGTTTGATTGTTCTGCCTAACCCTGTACTGCCTGGCTATTGGTCAAACAGCTTTTATTAATAACCAATGGAAGCAATATATATTTACAGTATATAGAAGCATCCCATAGCAGCTATGAGAGATTTTACTAACAGCCTTAAAAAACACTTGGATGAAGCACATTATGGGGCTTGTTGGTCTGTTGGGTTGTGAATTCAGTTCTCAGAGTCCTTAATATGGTGTCTGGTAATTGGAGGAAAGGAGATAGAACGCTGTAGGGAACTTGCCTTGTAGTATGGGAAGACAAAGTAGGATAGCAGGAACCAAGGTGACAAGAGGCAGGGGTAGAATTATGCCACTTAAGTTGAAAAGGTAGACCTTCCTAGGAAGAAGGGGATAGAGGACAAGAAAGAGATCAGTGGCCTTCACCATAGGCTGAAGATCTACTTGTAATGTTTCTGTTAATTTGCTTTGGCATTGCTGGGGTTGGAAACCAGGTCCGAAGGCATGGTAGAGGAGTGTTCTGTTACTTAGCCATACCCCATATCTGACTAAGGACTTTGAAAAGGAACATCTGAAGAAGCTGTAGTAGGACTGAACAGATTAACACAGGGGTTTTAGTAGTTGAAGAGTTAAAAGGGAAATGTATAGTGAGTGGATTATTTTCAAGGAATTTCGTGATGGAAGGAAGAGAGAATAAGATAGTAAAACTTATGTCGTCACCCCCTCAAAATTGCTAGGCCTTGTCTCCAGAGTCTTTGATTTCTGAAGTCCAGGCTGAAGATGAGAACTTTGATTTTTAGGAAAATCCAGTTAGTTATTAGCCTAGTCTCATGGTCACATTTTGGGAATCGTTTCTCTAGCACTTCAGGTTTCTTGGCTCATTCATGTAGTTGCTTTAAATGTATTTGCCTTAGACTTTCCTTTTAATGTACCAGCTTCTGAGTCTGATGTCAAATAGTTCTGCTAGTCATTACTTCATGACAATGTGAGACTTTACAGACCCTAATGACACCTATAATCAAGAATGGTGAGTGAATCAGTGTACCCAGTTCTTCCCACTCAGAAGCCTTTTTTTAAATAGCCTATGAGAATTGGTCCTTTGCAGAATTCTCCTTATATTTCAAGACAAAGCATGAATATAGTTCATGTCCTTTAGCCCACACTTTTATACTCCCTTGCTGCGAGCTAAAGACAAGTTGATTCTTAGCCATGGGTAGTAGACGCTGGGAATACTGGTCAATGCTCTAGTATACTCACAGCTCACCTAGCTCACCAGTATGCTACTTTGTCCTTTGATCACTGTGTGTTACACTTCAGGTTTCACATATTGGTTTGTTTTGTTATTATCAAGGGATTAAAATATTTAATCTTTAATGAATTCTCCATGTTAGCCTATGTTAATATCTTTAAAGTATTTACTGTGTTTATAGTTTTTTAAAATAAAAATTTATTTCTGACTGGTGTAATGCTTTCAGTAAGATTAACATAAAATGCTTTGTAATATTTTAAAAGATTGTTCTAATATTAGCACATTTTGCATTTAATTTTGAATTCTTGACTTCTACACTGGGCATTATTTGTGTTGGACTCACGTTGTACAGAATAAACTCTTCTATCACTCACACTTCCAGTGAATTTGATGTGGGCCATGGTAATGCTAAAAGTAAGGAAAATAAAATAATAGGAAGCTGGTCTGGCTTCCTGTAGGAAACCAATGAAGATGAAATTGCTCCTTGGAATGAGCCCACAGCAGTCTGGGAAATACTGACTGAAGACATTTTTCTGAATCATAAACAGTAAAATTATGACTCACGGAGTTGTTCATTGAAAGGCTGATTGGATCTTACGTGGGAGAAAGTGAGAGATGACTGCAATGTACCAGTTATTAAAGCAGTTAAACCTAGCATGATGACATCATCCCAATAGGAACAAATGATACAATTTTTAGTTCTACCCATCTTGAGAGGGAAAAAAGTTTTAGGAACCTTTTGGGTTTTTTTTCTTAATTCCTTGTGAATATTAGTGTTTCTTATCTGTTCAGCATTTATAGTTATGTTTTTGGAATTTGTCTACTTTTCTTCACAGCTTCTTTGATCTTGCATCATTCCTACAGTCATAGTATCTATGAAATTTTTCCGTAGTGAACCTAGTCCAGTGTGGATTGCATTTGCCTCACAAAGTCATGCTGGAATTGGCATAAATTTTTCAAACGTGAAAATTATTCAGTCGTAAGGCAGTCATGAACTTGAAAAATAATTTAATATGATTCAGTTTTACAAATGAGATCATCTGCTCAAATTGTACATTTAGTTACTGCCAAATTCAGGATGAGAACTCAGATCTTCATATTATATAATTTAATTTAAAGACCAATAAAGAAAACAATTATCTCTACCAGTGGTAGTTCTGACATTAAGTAGCCTTCATAAAGTAACATCTTCCCCCACATTACTGTGTTTCTTCTTGTACATACTTCTTCCCTTGTGTCTGTGGTGTTGATAGTCTTCTCGTTTTAGTTTTGAGAAGGATTTTTCAAATCCCCTTTCAGTGCTAACAATCATTATTATATCCTCTTCAAACTTTCTCTTCTTCAACATGCCTAACTCCATAGTTTGCATTCCTCATGTAATCCTTTAATTATCCTTCTTACTTTCCCTTTTAGTTCTCTGAGTTACTTATTTGGGTTTTTTTTCTATAACAGTAAGGAGTCCTGATTGCTTTGGTTGAAGGGGGTTAAGTTAGAGCAGACCAGGTGGGTGTGAGCTGTGATTTCCTTTCCATACTTGTGAAGATCAGCTGGTATATTCTGAATGGAGAAGTCCAAAGGGCTTATGACTCAGGAAGCTAGTCATAAAGCAGAACTGCTGTGAGCCAAGGGGCTAGTTGTAGCAGGAACTACAAGTCCCTAAGTCAGAATCAGGGAGAGATAAGATCGAAAAACAAGTCCAGCAAACAAAATCAGGAATAAAAGCAGGCATGGGAATTACATTGGTAGACCTGGGAAAGGGCCCTAAACAACTTAATTCAACAAGCTAAAGAATTGTCATCTATTTCCTGGAGGTTCTGAGTTGCAATTTACAACTTGATAACTAATTGCTATATTTATCCCAGTGCTGCTTCTGCATAGGATGAAGATTGTGGTTTGAAATGATAGGCAAGACTGTTTTCCTTAGTTAAATGTCTATAGTTCTTGTGCTGAAACATAACCTTGTATAGCATATTCTAAAAACGGAAATGATGTATGGGGTCCTTTGTTTTTTATTACATGGGCCATAGAATTCTGAGGTGGCAGGGCTCTTGGCAATAATCCAGGACATGCCCTTGTTTCACAAGTTGCCTGAGATTGCCAATTGATGGGCAGCCAAACTCTGTCTAGCCTTGAACCTAGAACTGATTCCAGTCTGTCTTCTTGTGCTACTAAGCTGAGATGACCATAGATGGGGCCAGGGCATGGGTGCCATTAACTATGATAGAAGTCTTACCTCTGTTGTCATTCTTATCATTTACTGTGAAAAATGAAGTTTCAGTGTAATAGGTTGAATTAAAGGCATTTTTCCTTGCTGGAGGGAACTGATTATAATTAATCCCATATGAGTGGTATTTTTCTAACTAGGAAGCTCTCCAAATACAGTGGAGGGTGCTGAATGAGCACACGAATAATACTAAAATGAATTAGTGTGCAGGGAAAGTAGGAATGTACAAAATTAACTCATCTTAAATGATTACAATTTGTCCACTTATTATAAATTACAAATAGTAAGACTCCGAAGATAACTTATTTTGCTTACCAGTGTGTAAGAAAATTGTTATATTATCATATACAGTTCTTGAATGTGTTCAGAGCAGCACAATAAATTCTCCAGTTTGTTAGCACATTGTTAATACTGAAATAACACTGAGGCCTAAGTAGCAGAAGGCTATAGTTTGATAGAGAGCCATTAGTGCAGTCTTGAGAACGTAAGGGTTTATGTTGTTTTCCGTCTAGACTGCTTTGCGTCCGTGGGTCTATGCATGCTCGAGTGTGCGTTTCCCAAAAATGTGGCTTCTTTACAGAGGAAGTAAGCAGGTGACACAATAACATCCCTGTGGTAGGTGGTGACCCTGTGATATGACCAAGGACATTTGCCTTTTGTTTGTTTTTGTTCTGCAGCCCCCATTTTTTTCTGAATAGTTGTTGTTCCCTCTTCCATGTAGGCACAGTCCCTTTAATATTTAAAATTCTTGGTAATCACGTTAGTTTATTATAAGGAAAACTTTGGTAAGGACACCTTTTCATTTTAGAAGTTAACATTTGTGTTGACGCTATACTTTAATAATATTTATATGGCTAGTCGGTTTCACGATCTCCAGGATGAGATCTCTCCTTTTAAAATCGTATATGCATGAGGGTAGGTAGGCCTGTACACCATTGGTGGGTGTCTCTGTGTGTCATCTGGCTCACATTTTTTTGGAAGCCTGTTATAGATTTAAGCAATTGAATTCAAATCTAAAACCACTTAAAAGTCCTTTATAGTCCATTAAGAATTTTTATGGGAGGGAACACTCTATGAAAGTTCTCCTTTCCCTGTTCAAACAGATTGTTCTGTTTTATTAGATCTAGGTGGTATTGTAATTTTGATAACAGCTAATAATGTTTGGAATTTTGTATATAATGGACCACACAAAGGTGTATTTGTTAGCTTTTCCAACCTTAATCTATTTATAGTAGTAACTTTTTATTTACTAAATAAAATCTAAAGTAGTATTTCAGTACAGCTTATGCATATTAAGATGAAATTAATTAAAAGAGCTAAATGTTTATGTTTATCTTAATGTCCATGTCTAGATAAATTTGTAATTACTAATGGAAGGAAATTTTAAGTCATTAGTCAATGTATTGGGGGTGAAACTAATTTTTCTTTTACTTTCATGATGAATGAAAATGAATTTTTAGAATTTCTAATTAGATGAGTGTACAAATAATATTAAATAATATTTGAAGGCAGATATATTTTCCTTCTCAGATTAGTGAACAGGGTTGAGGAATTAAGTTCTCTTTTAAAAGATCTGATAGTATTTGGTTTTGAGCATGATTCTTATTTTATCGTTTTACTACCTGTAGTGTTTATAAAATTTATTCTGTTAAAGCTGAGTCCTTAAAATTGGTATAAAAAGATAAAATGAAACCTTTTCTAATACAGATAAAGTTAATTCATAAGGACTTTTTGTTTTAGTTTTTATGTAAATTGTTAATTGATAATTTATCAATATCAGCAACAAGAAAACTTTAGTGTGTTACATGTATACTTTTAAGAACATTAATATCAAAAATTAATAAACAATTGTTTCAAAATAGTAACAACCTATGTATCTTTGGCATGTTTGTTTTTAAATATGCAGTTACTTAGAATTGGTTTATAAGTCTGTATGAAGTCTTGCTTGGTCTATTGTGACTGTTAAGTTAATCATTAGAACTTGAGAACTCTTTAGAAAATGTTGCATTTCAAAGATGAGCTAGCTTTTGTATTGTTATAGTATTAATGAGTAAGTGAAATTTTACAGAGAGACGCTGTTGGAAAGTTGGAAGGAGCACTGTTAGGACTCTGGGCCAGTGCCCTTCTTCCTGCTGCTTTGCTCTTTTAGTAATAGCAACAAACCAGACCTCCAAGTTTCAAAGGACACTCTTCAGGACCTTTTCCTGACTCTCAGTCAGCTGTCTGTCCTGTGGTTGGGTTGGGGGACAGAATACTTGTGTTTCTGTTCCTGCTCCTGGGTTGCTCACTCTGGAGTGTAAGTCTGTTGTGCATTCGTTAAGATCACTCACAGCCGGGCTGAGAGATTCTGGGGTACAATCTCTGTCTGCTCGGGAGAGAAGCATTTCAGTGTTGATTGTCAGGAAAGTGATTATTACACCACAGTATTTGTTTTTAAATCACAGGAGCAAATACTACTTTTCTTTTTACTTTATATTAAATGTTATGAAAAGTGTGTTAGCGGTCATTTAATCCTGTTACTTGGCATGACATTTGAATGGAGATTTCTGTAAAAATTAACTTATTTCATTGAAAGTATTTACCTAATTGTATTTAATATTGCAGTCTTTTACTTTTATCCTTTTCCATTGTTACCTCTTTAAAAGTTACTACATTAATGTAAACTTCTCAGTGTCAGTAATTTGGGAGAAAAACTATTGGCTGTGATAAAAATATTAGGTTAAATAGTGCACCTTTGCAAATAATTTTTAATGTATTTGCTTCACAGAGGAAGTCATAGAAATTCCCAGCAAACTTTTGCACTTGGATAAGAAGGCAGATTTTTGCTGACTCTCCTTTATGTAGATGAGAAACAGGATTCCTTTGGGGACCCAAGAAAAGTTTCTATAGCATGAATGACTGTTATGCTTTTTTATACACATAGATGGCAGCAAAGTGTCACAGACAAAGGAGGTCAGCCTTGTCTTCAGAATGAAAGATGAGTGACAAACTGATTTCCATCAGCTTAGCTCCCTGGATTCTTTCTATAAGTAAATCTAAAATAAGAAAGAAAGTTACTATTGGTAAAAGGGAAGCCTGGCAGGATGGAGGAAGATGTGGGGAACTATAATACACTGAGTTTCTGGACAGATCCCAGGTGGGAAATCTTAATCTTTTCAGGTATGTCTTCTGTTGTAAGATGACTGGAAGAGCTATGATATTATGCATGTCAAAATAAAAAGACAGGGAGGAGTGTTGTCAGGGAAGAGGGAAGTAAAAGAGAAACTTTATGAAAGTCTCAGCGGCGAGAAATGGCCTGCTGCCTACGAGTACTGTAGGATTTGGCCTGCATGGCTCCTTTTTAGTTAAGCAAGTTACAAAGAGGAAATGTCAGTCCACGAATCAGACAAACATTCCATGGGAACATTTGCTTAAATGTCAGCATTTTAGAAAATAGAACTGCAGTCTATTATGGCCCAGTCTCCAGGCTGAATTTTCTATTAAACATACAAGTACAATTGTGCTTGTTCAGAACACGTTCTCAATTAACAAGTCATTTTATGCCTTAATTATCATTCCTATATAATGGCATAATCACTGTAGAGGATGACAGTCATCATTATAATTAATATTTAATATGTGTCTGGTTCTGACGACCTTTCTGTGCGTTCTCACAAACTTCTAGGTAATTTTCAAGTTTTAGCATTGCATTTAGTAAAATCACAGACACGAGGCGCTGAGGAAGTGGAAGCAGGCTTATTAGAGACTGCAGTCTGGAAGTGAGCTAGAGAAGAGCAGTTTGTAACAAGTCCTGAACAATCGAATCACAGTGGTCTCTTACTGCTTACAAACACCGCTCAAGAAATGGCATTGTTGTTCAAGAAAACGTTTTCTCCACCCTTAATTTTTTTATAACCCCAGACGACTTAATATCATAGACTAATTTCTGTATCGTTAAATTGATTCTAAAGGTGTGTATAACAACTTGCTTAAATGCAGTATCTGGCAAGTCTCTCTTGTGACAGCAACTTATTTCTCACATAATTATTTTCCTAGTAAATTTGATATCTTAACAACCCCTTCCCTCATTTCTGAGTTCAAAAAGTAACACTTAATATAATTTATTTCTCAGAGTTAATAAAGGCTTACTTGGGAGTGTTGCCATTCTCCCTCTAGCTACCTTAGCCCAGTGAGGTCAGGAGAGAATGTGGTGGCCAGGGTGAAGGTGGTTTCCAGCATCACTTTGCTAGGGACGGCAATGGCCTCACGGAGGTTTTAATGATGCATAAAATATATTTTGGCTGCTGTTTATTTCTTATTAATGATTCAACGATTTTTCTCTGACATATATTGGTAAGAAGTGATATGTATCTATTTAGTTTTTCTCTCAAACTATCTACTGTGTTAACTTTAATATCTATACACAGGAAGGTCTGTGCTGCTTTGTTTTTTTAGCATGGCTACATGAACATAAAAACTACATAGATTTTGATTTGAATTCATAAAATTACTTGATAATTTTAATTAATTTAGTAAAACATAGTAAGGTGCACTTTCATCAATCCTACACGTTAAAAAACCCAAATATAAGTTGTTTGAATTTACAGTTGAATACAAATTCTTTAGTAAGTTGTTAATGAAATAACAAATGTTTGTTAATGAGCTTTAATTACCATATGCTACTTGAAAAATAACTTTTAACCAGAACAGAATATGATTTATAGGTAACCTTATTTTTACATGTTTAGCTCATTTGGCAGACATTAGGTTAACACTATATGCTTTTTCTTAGTAGGATGCTATCTTACGTATTATTTATTTGACCTTTTCTTTGCCACGGTTTTCATAAAAAGGACAGGATTGCAACATCACTTCCTCAAACTCCTTGGTTTCCAAAGACCTACGTCTCACACAGCCAAATATGAGTGATTTCTATTGCTTACTAACAGAAGAACATTGTTCTCTGCATAAAAACAAACTGCTGATTTTATTAATGTTATCATTGGTATATTAATATTTCCTGATAATACTTTATGTTTTATATGAGCAGTTAAATGTTGGATAACTAATAAAACATTTTGATTTACTTAAAGCCTCTTAAATGCATTTTTAAAAGGATACATTTTATAAGTAACTTGATGCTTTTTTCAAACTAAAATGGATTTTATATGAGTCATAAAGGAAGACTTCAATGTTTTATTGGCATCTTACAACAAATTTTAATTTATGACCACTTTAAATTTGTTTACATGAGTAATCATTACCTTATCTTAGATAATTGAAAATGTTTTATAAAATTATAGGTTATGTAATATTTGTTTTAACTTATTTTCCAAATTATGTTGACATTTAATGTTCTTAATGAAGTAGGGTTGCAGTTGATAATAAAATGTAGTACACTCTATTGTTTAATTTATGCTAATGAATATTTAAATGCTACTCTTAGCTTTTTGTTCTTGCTTTACTCCAAATGTGTTCCGTTATCTGATATAAAATAATTTAAAATGAGAAATACTTTTTAAAATAAATTGATAGGTGAGGGGTTGTAATCATAAATTGTTGTTTTATTCCTTATCTTCATTATCTTTCATCAAGTACTAAAGAGCAGTGGGAAAAGGACATATGAATATTATAGGGTTCAATTTTGGGCCCAAACTGCATTTCTTTTCTTTTTTATTTTTTTATTTTTTGTTTTGTTTTGTTTTGTTTTATGGGTCCAGGGTACCAAACACCCACATTTACAAGTTCATTGCCAAGTATTTGTATTTTTTGAGAACTGGTTTCATAAAGAATGTGCCCTTTCATCGTGAGAGATTCTTTCATATTTCAGCATATACTATTTTGCCTTCCTCCCTCAGTTTCTTACTGAGTATTCTGTCAGGTCAAAGCATCTCATGTTATTGTGAGTCTTGATGATTCAGCTTTATTGGCCCAAGATTCAGAGACTAATCTATAAAACAGATACAGGTTTCCAAAGTGTGAAATGGTAGCTTGTCATTTTTATTTTTCGATGGGTTTAATAGATTTTCTTTTTTAAAGTATGTTGATTGTGAAATATGTCTGGGAAGTATTTATAGGTATACAATTATTAAAAAGATGTGTTTTAATGGATGGTATAGACATCTAATTAGAGATCTTAGTCAGAAACCAGTAAAAATATTCTTTATAATGTAGCATCAATTAAATACTAAATATTTCTTATAGTAAAATCCTTTCAGTAAAATTTAAAACTTACTCTCTTAAAGGAACTCTTAATGTTAGCACACATGCTCATCTAGATTTAGTAGCAATCGCAATCATTCATATTATTTTTATTTTCATTTATATTAAAATTTGAAATTAGCAGATTGTTTTAACTCATCTGTTTAATTTTCTTGCATTCATATAGAAAATACTTGTACATTTGAATTTTTCTTTTAGTAAAATCACCTACTAGGCAAGAGTTACATTTTTTTACTTACATATGAGGAAGGCAGCCATAAAGGTTGAGGTTTCATGCTTTGACGTACTACTTCTCAGGGATATATCTTTTGCTTACTGACAGAGTCTTGAGCCTAGTTCAGCATATGATGTCTTGTGTGCTATTCTGTTCTGGGCTCAAGTTTTCAAAGTACTAGCTCCGTGGACCAAATCTACACATAGCATTTTGACTTCTCACTGGCACAGACTTTGTTGCTGTCATGTGCTTCCTCTATTTTTTTCTCCACTCTTCCATCTGCATTAGTCAAACCTAAACTAAAGACATATGTTTGCTGCTACACATCAAATCTCTTACTGGATAATCTGTAGTTTATTTAAATTCTACTGATTGTAGGCCTTTACAAATAAAGTCTTAGAAAATGAAGTAAAATAATTTGTTGCATATAAACATATATTAGTGAAATATCAGTATATGATAAAAATAGATTGTTGTAACTTTCAGAACATTAGAAGAACTAAACATAACTTTTGAAAACTCATAGTTATCTATTAGGAAGTCATCATAAATCTCCAAGATAACTCCAAGGTTGACATATGAACTGCGAGTTTCACTGTAAGAAGAATTTATATAAATTTTTAAACATGGTTTTCATAATAAAATCCTTAAGTTCAGTCCTTATTGACATACAGCTGTCATTGATACACTGAAACACAAAACTTTGTAAATGTTAGAATACAGTATTTCACATGTGCGCGAGCTTGTGTGTGTGTGTGTGTGTCTGTCTGTGTGCGTGTGCGTAAAATGAGATGAAAAACAAGAGAACTATACTTGTCAATTTTTATATGATGTAAAGTAAGACTGAATAAAAAACCTAGCCTTGGCAGGATTCATTTTCCTTATCTGTTGAATGGGGTGGGAGTGAAGAAGAGTTTTATCACATGATCTATAAGATCTGTTTCAAAGCCAAGTTCTGTCATTCTATTATTATCCTTTAAAATGGCAGTATGTTTTGTAGTATAAGTTATTTATGTGGTCTTATCTAAACTAAGTACAAATAAGACCTAAGGTTAAAAGATTCAATTTCTTTAAAATATATTATTTGGAGGAAAAATCTCTTGGCAAAGTTTAGTATAAAGTGATTTTCTCAGAAATATTTAATTTTATTTTAAAAGTAGTCTTATATCTTTTAAATGTTTAATGCAGAATAATAGAAATTATGAGATTGGTAAAAGCATTATGCTTTATTTTTTTCAGAAAACAAATTAGACTTGAATGCTCTATGATTATTAGCAACACATTTACTATTGGAATATCTTTCAGGAGAAAATTAGTTTATAAATATTTTCTACAAATTAAAAATTTATTCGAATTGTTTTCTTTAAGATAATAAGTGTTTGTGCATTTCCATAGTTTTATTTAGCCATATGAGTAAATTTAAGTGTCAACTTTAGCTTGCTTCTACATTTAACTTTAATATCTGTATATATCCTTTTAAAAAGTTGGTAACTATTTGTAGAGAATGTAATGTGGCCTAACTTTTGTCATAAGGGAAAACTATAAACAAATAAATAAGCTATTTTCATGCTCCAATAGAAGAGGTTGTGGTTGTAGAAACAAAACCTCTAAATATTGTAGATAACTTTTATTCAATTACAATTTTCCAGAAGTTTCTGCTTAATGAATTATTAATGCATTTTAAAGAAAAAAGAAATTTGTGTGAATACTTAGTTTCTTTTAAAGTATGTATTTGATTTGCAGGATTTTAAGGCATTATTTGGGCTTTACTGGATGTCTGCTCAATGGGAGTTTATAATGTGAAGTGTATTGGTTGATTATAGATGATCTTAGCAATCTGCAAAAATTTAAAAATATTTTTAAATGTTGTTTTGTAAACTACCTTCACCTCACCCCACTCCCAAAGATGCTAAGAATTAGTTTTAATTCTGTTGGTTTGGGCTGGTTGATTGACTCATGATACTGAGAATTAAACCCAGGGTCTTGTACATGGTAAGCAAGCACTCTTTCCCCAAGGTACACCTCCAACTTTCTGGTTTTTGTTTTTTGAATGAGGAATAGTAATTGATTTCTATGTTTTATGAAAGACAAACTACATCAGTTAATAAGACTTAGTTTCATCTTTACTATAACCCTTTTAAACTTTATATTCCCAAATAAAAGTTCCCAACAAAACTCCATAGATTGCATTATTTTTGTTATGCAAATTCTGTTTCTAAGTTCGAATCATTTCATGTAATAAAGGTAGCAAACTTGTCCTTAAGTTTTTAAATGCTTATTATCACTATTATGCTCAACTTAATATTGTCTCTAATTAAGACATTCTTAAGATATTTGCTGCTGTATACTTCATGTAAGATTTCTTATAAGTCTTGTGAAGAATTTTAAAGTTTTGTGTAATGATTGCTCTAAGTAAAACTCAAAAATTAGATATTCCTTTTTCTTCCCTTCTCTGAAATTGTCTTATGGAGGTTAAATATTTTAAACTAAAGCTTTGAATTATTTGCAATTTTTCAGCTTGGTCTTTGTTCTTTACTGTCCACAACAAAAGCTAAAGCAACCATAAGTAGGTTACCTGCTTTGTCACTGAAATTTCATTATATTAAAGAGCAACTGTAAAAATAAGCCATTAAATAACTGTTATATAATTTCTTTCATAGTTTGATGTTTTAAAAATAAAAATAGAGAAGTATTTACTCAGCTTTTTTGGGAGGTTTTAATACTTTCATTGTTTTGTTCTTGTTTAAAAAGCTGTGTTACTTATATAGGACCTGAAAATAGTCATCAGCTACAATTAATGCCTATAGTTTATTATTTTTTAAAACATGCTTCTTTTATCATTACCCTATACTGGTGACTACCTTCCGTCAACTGGAATATCCTAGTCTAATTCCTTCATTTTGTATATTAGTTGACTAAATTGCAAGGATATTAAGTTTGTCCTTTTGAGTGGCTCTAGGTCAAACAGCCTGGTTATGTGGGGCAGCACTGTGGTCAGAGTGAAGGCTTGCTTTCTTACTCTTTATTCAGAGCTATGTCTTCTCTACTCATGGCCTCTCGCTTGCTTTGTCAAAGTATGACATGGATGGATTGTCTGGAATTCTTTCAAAGCCTTTCCTATGTAATAATGATGGCAGCAATTTCAAGCATTTGTCAGGGGCCACTAATACATGTTGTGACAACAGTTTAAGGGGGGAAAGGTGGATTTATTACTAATAAAACATTAAAACCCTTATATTTAAAGCCAAATATAATTTACATGCAGTTTCACCCCTCATCCAGTCACCTGTCTGTCTATGATTTAAGCTGCTGCCCCTTTCTCTTCTCAGAAGCATTCATCCTGCTGTGACTGACCCTGGCGCCTCCCCCAGCAGATAGGTGGTAGCTAAGTCTGTGGAGGACTTTGACTGGAACCATCTGTTCTGCTCTCCCCAGGAACAATGGTATAGGCCCTCTTCCATTGGAGCTCATGTATACAATTAATGGTAATAGTAAAATATTAAAACAGTTTTGAGATTTCAAAACATCCAGTAATCTGTATCAGTCTCTGATATTTGGATTTGGGATAATCTTGCATTTTTTTGTTCCTTTTTTTGTTCACTTATTACCTGTAACTTGCAAAGTTAATGGTTTTTCTTTTTTCCAAATAAAATTATTTTCTTTGTTTTTTGCAAAGTACAGTATTACTAAAGTGCTGCTTGTTATTAAGTATACTATTAATACATAATATATCTGTGTTTGGTAACTGTTGAAAGAGACAACTTGCTTGGCTCATATGTATATATGTATATTTCTTAATATTACAGTTGACAAACACTATCTCAAATATGCTCTAGATGTGCATACGCACAGGCACAGCTAAAATACAGAGTCAATCCCAGATTCTGATAACATGAGTTCATATGGCTCGTTGGCTTTGGTGAGACAGATAGATGCTTTAGTACTGCTGACTCTATTTGAGCTGGGAATCCTTCCTTGTTTGTCAGAGGTCAAGGTTTTCATTGTTCCCTCTCTCTCTCTCTCTCTCTCTCTCTCTCTCTCTCTCT